>MU855503.1:24581-52607 GCA_033296695.1 Staphylotrichum tortipilum | reverse complement strand
CCCGCTCCTCCCCCCCTCCCCCTGGCCCGAAAACGACCCCTCCTGTACATGGTATTTCACCCTCAACCAAGCCTCCACCCTCCACGCACCCGACTTCTGCCACGCCAACTGCCCGCGCGACACACTCCCCGTCGCGATGGATACAGAAGGATGTGAGGGGGGCGGTGCACGGGTGCGGTGTTGCGCCCGCCCGCTGAAGAAAGATGACGGGGGTGGGGAGGGGGGGTTATTGGGGATGAGCGAGGAGGAGTTGGAGGGGTATTTGAAGGCTTTTCTTGAGGGGGTTGTGAAGCAAGGGGAAGAAGGGGTCTAGCGGGTGTTGTTCAAGGGGAGGGGCGGGGGGAAAAGCGAGACAACGTTGGATGGTGGGTGGGAGAGAGGTACTTATGTAGCCCAAGACGAGAAAAAGCCAAGTAAACAAATCCCTGACCCAAACAACTGGCAGATGCCACCACCCTCCGACACCGCATGTCCTTTACCCAACAACCCAGCAGGGAGAGTATTCACCCCGTCCCTCCCTCCCTCCTTACCTTCCCAACCCCATCGACATCTACTACTATATACCCTCCACTTCTCTCCCCTACCAACACAGTATCATCGCCCTCATCATCATTTACGCCAAGGGGGGGAAATGGCAAGAGAAGAGACGGACACAATCACGCATACTCAATGTACGTCCGTACGTATGTATTTTTAGGGGGTATCCGTAACACCCCTCCTACCCGCACCACCAGCACCACCAAGCACCACCACCCCGCCAGCGCAAACCCATCAGAGTAGTAAAACACAAAAACCAGACCAAGACTACCAAAAGAGGAAAAACGAACGGCATTTGTAAAAACAACACAAGATAAAATCGAGAGAGAGAGAGAAGGGGAGAGGGGCAGGACTAGGCCGACTAAACGGGTAAGGTAAGGACATGTGTAAGAAGACCGACTATTTCCCTCCGCTTTCCCTCCCAAACCAACCCACATGGAAAACCGAGAGGAAATGATCCCAAACTCAGCCCACCCATGCCTGCCCGGCTGCCTCCCACCTCGCCCCCTCCCTCATACTCATTCGATTCGCTTTAGCCACTGCCCTGACTACAACTCGTATACCACACACTCTCTCTTTCCTTCCCTACCCCCGCACAACCAAACCCGCATCCATCCATCCATCTACCTCGCACCCCCCGCAAACGCAAACGCGCCAAACACACCTCCTCCCCCACCCGGCGTCATCGGTCCCATCCCTGAGGCCGTCCCGTTGGTACCGTGCGCCGCCGATGCCGCGGCCGGCGTGCCCACCAGCCCGACACTACCGGTATTGGGGGTGCTGGGCGCGCCGCCATTCATGCCGGCGCCGTTGGCGTGGTGGCCGTGGTGCGGGTGGTGGTGGTGGCTCGGCGGGGTATTCTCTACCTGGTTGTTTCCGCCGGCGCCAACACCACCGCCCGAAGCGGGGCCGACGGTGATGCCAGCGCCGCCGATGGAGAAGTCCGGGATGCCGAGCCCCCAGACCTTACCGAGGTGGTCGTCTGAGATGGCGCCGCTGAAGACGCGCTTGCGCAGCTCAAAGAAGACGCGGCCGGTCAGCAGGCTGTCGGAGCCGGCCTGGTGGGCGGAGCCGAGGCGCTTGAGCTTGAGGGTATCGGCGATGTGCTCGAGGCCGGACTTCTGCTCGAACTTTTGCATGATCTCGATGGCGGTGGGGTCGGACTGGGTGGCCATGCCGCTATTGTGCAGCTTGATGGCGTGCTTCATGAGGTGCTTAACATCGTAGGTTGAGGGGAAGTACAGCTTCATGATCTGGTCGAACTCGACTTCGTTACAGGGCAAGGGGCGGCAGACGAGGAGTTTGGTGAGGTAGCCAAAGTCGTAGCCGCCGTGGAAGCTGATCCAGCGGACGTCGTCGAAACAGACGAGGCCCGAGGGGATCAGCAGCGAGGCGAACTCGTGGGGGTCGATGCCGTCGCGGTCGAGCAGGGCAAAGTCGATGCCGGCCTGCTGCAGCGACTCGATCGAGGTCTGGTTGTACATGTCCTCCTTGAGGGAGAACTTGAAGTTGAACTGCCAGGCGCAGGGCAGCGGGGCCTGGTTGCCGGTCCTCCGCAGGTCGGCCGAGTCGGTCGAGGTCGGGCGGGCAGGGGGCTGCTCGCCGTCCTCGTTGAAGAGGGCGATGCCGATCTGGATCACCTTCAACAGGTCCACGTTGGTGCGGAGACATTGGTAGTGGTAGTCGCTCTTACCCCGAAAGCCACCCATCGGTCTCGCCACGACGCCCGGAAACTCGGTGTCCTGTGGCGGGTCAGTCAGTCAGTAAGTCTGGCCAAACACTGGGTATGATGGATGTATGATGGTGCTGGCCGGCCTACCATAGCAATATACGGATACCTGTCAACCAGGTCCCGCAGGTTCGCCATCTCCTCGTGGAGGTTGTGCTTCCACACCTCCCTGATGCGCCCCTTCTGGGCGGCCCGTGTCGCGTGCTCTGCTAGGCTGTGGCCCTGCTGCTGTTGTACGTGTTGCGGATGCTGGACGGGGGGCGCATGCTGGGCGTGCTGTGATTGTTGTTGTTGTTGCTGCTGCTGCTGCTGCTGCTGCTGCTGCTGCTGTTGCTGTTGCTGCTGCTGCTGCTGCTGTTGCAGAACCTGTTGTTGCTGGGACTGCTGTTGCTGCTGCTGCTGTTGTTGCTGCTGCTGCTGCAGGCCACCGTGGGCAAAGCTCATGCGGGCCGAGTGGCTCCCGAGAGCCGAGTCAGCGCCCACCCCAAACCCGGCGGCGGCATTGAGCCCGCCGGCCAGGCCCAGCAGGTTGGTGTTGGCGGAGAAGGGGTTCACCTGGCCGACCTGGGCGCCCAGGTACGCCGAGGTGGCGCCGAGGGGCGGCGGGTGGGTGGCGGCGTGCTGGGCATGGGATGGGAACTGCTGGTGGTAGGGCGAGATGGTGTTGGGCCCGCTGGGGAAGCGGTTGAGCGGTGGAGGCATCGCGTAGTAGCGCTGCGGGCCGTAGTAGTCTTGGGTGCCTCGACGCTCTATCGTGAAGGCGGTATCCTAAGAGGCGTGTCTGAGCCGGGTCGTGAAGGGACCATTCCCGTCCCTCGCGTGGGGGTTGTGCGCAGGGGAGGGACGGAGTGTTCCTGGTGGGCGGGACGGTGGGCGGCAGTCGGGAGTCGGGAGTCGATGGAGAGGTCGGGTGCGCGAGGTGCGAGAGAGCAGACCAGGTCGGGTCAGGTTGGGTCGATCGATGGACGATGGGTGACAGTCGGGAAGTCGAGCGTCGGTCGAGTCGAGAGTGGGACTGAGTGCCTGGCTGCCTGTGGCTCGCTCCCTGTGGCTGTCTGAGAGTGCGATTGGGATTGGGATTGGGAGTGACCGCAGAATAGAAAATGCTGGTGACGGCGACTGGGAGTGCGGGCTGGCTGCCGGTGCGTGGATGGAGGGAGTGGCCTGGGTGGCTTGCCTCTGTTTTCACGGTGCTGGGTGCAGGATCGCGGGGGGCTGAGAGGCGGCTTCCAGTTGCTGCGGCAAGATCGTTCATGGGCTCTGGCTCCCGATGGAACAGTGCTGCAAGGTTGGAGATGGGGCGGCGTGGCACAGGCCGCGTGCCGCACAGACCACATCTGGCCCTGTGTGGGGAGAGCGCTTGACTAAGCTGGGCGTCTTGGCGCCGGTCATGGCTGCGCAGCCGCCAAAAAGAGGCTCAAGCTGTGCCTCCACTGGCTGCTCCACCCAAGGCCAGCACGCCGCACCACTGACTGACCTGCATCACCACTCACTGCACCACCACCACCAACCACCACCAAGCTCCCCCAGAGCATGCCCCCGCGGCCATTGACCTCCCAATCCCGCTGAGCACGCCCGACCCGACGAGCGACGAGCTCCCGCCAGCGCCGCCATGCGAGCCACCCGGTCAGGACACTCCGCATTCCATCCCCAACCCACCTACCTACCGCCTCCCAGCTACCCCCCTCCCCGCAACCAGCTACCTACCTAGCTAACCCCCCCCAGCGCCCTCCTCCTCTTCGGCCGAGAAGCCCAAAAGCCCAACATCACGGGCTTCGACATCCGCCACCTGCGTGCCGCCACCGGCAAGCCGCGCTACGACCCCTGGGAGCGCGCGTACGTCACCACCGGTTCCCCTCTCCCCGCCTTCTAACCCAACCAACACTAACCAACACATGGCATGAGTAGTGAGGCCTGGCGCTACACAGGCCGCTTCTCCCGCTGGAACCGTTTCCGCGACGCCCTCCCAGGCCTCGGCACCGCCATCGTCGCCTTCTCGGCCTACTGCACCTACGAGCACTTTTTCCTGACCGACGACAGCCACGGGCACGGGCATGGTGAGGGGCATGGGGAGGGCAAGGAGCACCACTAGTTGTATTGAAGACGGGGGGGCGTGGGAGTGAAGCAATGGGGTGAATGAATCCTAAGGGCCGGCAGGGAGGGGTGGGAGGTGGGTTGAAGAAGCCTGCCTGATCGGCTGTTGGTCGGTCCGCTGGCCGGCTGTGTGTATATGAAGGGAAAGAGATGGGGTTACTGGGGCAGAGGGAGCGAGCGGACGGGCAAAATAGACGGGTTGTTGGTATCCCAATCGAGGATCCAACCGTAGACATCCGCGGGGTATGTTCCCGCGTGCGTCAGACGCGCGACGGGGGAGAGGGGAATGAATGAATGGCATTGTACATTTTGACAGACAACGCCGATGTTATCTTGTGGAGGCACAATGTTGCTGTTGACGACAGCCAAGTGCGCTTCGAGGGATGTACAATCTCCGGCCGCAGGCAAAGTGCGCGTCTTGGGAACAGCATATACCAAAACAGCTCACTTCACTAGAGTTCCGCACTGATGAGGCCAGCCCATACTCCCCATTCCCATTCCAATGATTCAAGAGCCAGTCTACCTTCCAGATACCGAAACGCCCACCCACCCATCCATGCAATAAAACAGCCCAAACAAATGCAAAAATATTCACCAACAAGTACACGCCTACCTACATGCCAATCCCATTGACCAAATCCAGGGCTCCCTCCACCGCCACCTCCAACTCCCCAACCCTCCTCTTCAGGTGCCTATTCTCATCCCTCAACAACCCAACCGTGTCCCACGCCACGCTCGCGTCCTGGCCCTTGCAGTTCGCACACCCGGCCGTCTCCTCGCCCGACTCGCCTGCAATGCCCTTCAATATCTTCTGGAACGCGCTCATCTGCAAGCCCGGCTTCTGCTTCGGCGTAGCGCTCGCCGACCCAGGCGGGTTCCTCGACGCAACAGACACGGCCAGCGGCGTTCCCAGCCCATCCAGACCCCCATCCGGCACGGCTCGCGCCACCGGCGGCGACCGCGGTATTTGCGGCAGCACGGGGCTGCGGCACCGCGAGAAGACGCTCTCGCTCTCCTCGCTCCCGTCCCCGTCCTCGCTGTCATCATCCTCTTCGCACGACGCGCCCCCATCAACCCCTCCGCTCCGCTGACTCCTCCTCCTCCTCCTCCTCCGTCTCCTCCTCAAATCCTCATCAACCCCCAAATCCTCCGACACCATCGACGCCCCCTCCGACGTCCTCGCTCCCGCCGCCGCCGCAGCAGCAGTCACAGCCCCCACCC
This sequence comes from Staphylotrichum tortipilum, assembly GCA_033296695.1. Taxonomy (NCBI): domain Eukaryota; kingdom Fungi; phylum Ascomycota; class Sordariomycetes; order Sordariales; family Chaetomiaceae; genus Staphylotrichum; species Staphylotrichum tortipilum. The sequence continues at coordinate 47,026 of MU855503.1, read as the reverse complement.
TCTCCTCCGCCTCAGCCCTGGCCCTCCGTTCCGCCTTGAGCTCCTTCTCGAGAGCGCGCACCTCCCCGTCCCGCTCCTGCACCGTCTTCGCCAGGCCCTCGAGCTGCATCTTGAGGTGCGCCGCCCGCGTTACCGCCTCCTCGAGCTCGTCGCGCTCCGCTCCGCGCTCCGCCCGCAGGTCCCGCAGCGCCGCCGCCTGCTCGCGGTACGCCGTCTGCATCCGGGCTAGCAGGCCCGCCGCGTTCATGTGCAGGTTCTTGAACGCCGAGGGGGAGAAGGGGTCGGCCGAGAAGGGGGGCGAGGAGGGCGAGGCCGGGGATGTGGGGCCGCGGTGCGGGAAGAGGGCGGCCTCGATGTTGAGGTTGTAGAGTTCGTCCTTGTCATAGTCAGTGCCGAGGGAGGGTGACTGCGGTGTCGAAGTGCTCGGGGTCGGGGTGAAGCGCGACGAGATGGCCGACATGAAGCGGGAGGCGGTGGTGGTGGCGCTCTTGGGGGTTGTGGTTGTCGTCGTCGTCGTCGTCGTCGGTGGTAGCTCCGAGGCGGCGGTGCTCCGCCGGAGTCTGGTGGGTGTGGTGTCAGGCGTAGAGGCTCCATTGGACAGGCCCAGGGCGTTGGCTGCCCCCGCCGAACCGCTCAGCCAACTGACGAGCCCGCCTCCTCCTCCTCCTCGCGGGCTGTCTGCCCCGCCCCTCCCGTTACTTCTCCCGTCGCCGGTGTAGGGCATCTGCTCGGAGGGTGATCGGGCGTGGGTCTTCCTCGTCGGGGATGGCGTCCTACTCTTGAAGGCCAGGGGCAGCAGGTTCGGGAACGAGTGCTGCCGGCGGTGGCTGGCTAGGTTGAAGGGGGCGGGGGAGGGGTAGGCCGAGCCCAGGTCCTCATCGGAGAAGCCGCTGTGGTATTCTGCGAGCGGTGAGAGTGACGGGCGTGGCGCGTTCAGCCCATGTTGCGGGTGCTTGGGACTGGGCTGGAATGGTGAAGCGGCTGCCGGCTGCGGTGGTGGTGCGGGTGTGCGCCCTTCGGGCTGCGATCGCGGGGGGACGTATCCATTATCCGGGACAGCAACCTGTGTCTGCAATGCGCGCGCAGGCATAGGGTGGGAACCCGAGCCAGGGCCGTCGCTTAGCATGATGGGTTAATGTTTCGGTTGCCCCGCGGGATGTCCCTGGATCGCCGCGCAATCTCAAGCAGCCCGGTTCCTGTTGGCCCGTCTCGTTTCGTTTGGCGTGGAAAGCGTGGTGCGAATGTGAATGCGACGGCTGGGCATTCCAAAAACACCAGCGCTGCGATCGGACGGATCCCCCACGTCTCTGCGTCTGTGCCTGGGCCGTTTCCGGGCTTGCCGTGCTGTTGATCCAGCGGCGAGCGGCGAGGATGCGCAGCGTCCCTCAACTCGTCGATTTGCGCCCTGGGCGGGCTGATTGGGCCCACGACGCACGGGAGAGGGATCAAATCGAGGCGAGAGTCGCGAACTCGCTAGGGATTTTGATAGGCAGAAGGGCGAAACTTGAAACTTGGAAGACGGGGATTCGACGGGAGGGAGGTGTGGTAGTTGGCGACCGGGGTTGTTTTGGCGGGCCCCTCAAAGTAAACAGCGAGATCTCCACAGACGCCGCGAGGCTGGCATGCAGCTGCTGCAGGCGTGCATGGGCTGGGGGCGCACTGCGTCCTAAGTATGCACCACGCGGCGGGGGGGAGGGGGAGCGTAGGTAGCAACGGACGCAAAAGGGCAATTAAGGGGATCGCTTCCAAATACTCCGTACCACGCGCCTGCGAACACACGGCACAAGGTATGGAAGATATTTGATAGCCGACCACTGTTGGTTCCGGCGAGGGGAAATGGAATGCCCAGAGCCAAAAATTGTCAGGAAAAGGGGGGGGAAACTGGGGGGAATGGGGGGATGGCGGCAGCTGAAGTCAGTGTTGACAGTGGACGTGCTTCCCGCTTTGGGGTCCTTGCCCGGGGTCTTCCCTCGGCTGGATCCCGCCATCTTGGCGTCCCCACCTTGGGGGTGGCGGCGAGTGGGGTCCTCCCAGCTTTGGAAGACATCAACGACGACGAATGTCGTGCTGGGCAGGAGCTGGTATGCAAAAACTTCAGTCTGCTCGTGAGACGAAGTACCTATGGCGTTTCTTCAGGTTGTAGCAAATGGGGAACCACAAAGTTGCTGTCAGGCCAAGGGTTTGCCACTACCCAAAAAGCGTTCCAACAAACAACAACCCAGTACCAAACCGCAAGCAACCAGACCCAGAACACAAGGGATACCACGAACGATTCCAAATGGAACCAGGAACAACGTAGGAACACAGAGGGTATCCCACCGGCAACACCGCCCTTCCCTCAGCCCAGCCATCCCACAACATCCCCATCCCCCATCCCTCGTATCTGCGCCGGCTCCAGGCGCCCCAGTGATGGCCCGCTCTCTGCCTCTGACGTGGTCAATAACGTCCCCTTCAAGGCCCTCCATTGGCTTGAATTTTGAATCACCTTTCAGCTGCCCGTTTCCCAAAAGTCCCCTTCACCGGTGGTTCGTGAAAAGATGTCTTGCATGGGAATGGAATCCACCGAGTCGCCGTTGGGCTGGCAACCAGGTGGCGGTGAAACCAGCAACAACCCTAACCCTGTCAACTTCAACTCTGCGCGACGTCATATCAAATCACCGACCATGGCTGGAAAAAAATGTGCCTGCATGGGGAAAAAACAGTACTTCGATTCGATATACCGAAAACCCCCCCATCCACCCAGATAAACCATGTCGCTGGGCCATCATCCGTCGCGGCCAGCCCCGTTGCTCTGCCACCACGGCACTGCAAAAGCAGCCTGGCATGTATGTCCGCCTCAACAGGTGCAAACACTCCACCCAGAGAGCATGTTCCCGGCGCCCGGTTATCCCTATTCGTCGTATTTGTTTTCGGCCATCGCCCACTCCAAAATCCTCCCCACGCGGAAACCCCCCTCCCCCCCGCCCCCCAAACCCAAACCCAAAGCCGCTCGCTCAGTAGAACGACTCGACCATGGTCTCCTTCATCGTGGTGTTGATCTTGCCCGGCGCGGCGCCCTCGCCCAGGCGGAAGACGCTTTCAATGACGCTGAGCTCGGGCGCCGTGGTGTCGAGCCCGGTAACAGCCATCCAGTCGTTGACCACCATGCCGCCGCCGATGACGTTGCTGCCGCGGTTGACACTCCCGGCCACGAGCGGCACCTGCAGCAGGCTGCTCAGCTCGTCTTGGTCCTGGATGCTCGTCTTGGGGTGCACGAGCCCGCCCTGGTTGCTGAGCGCCATGTACGAGCCGACCAGCACGTGGTCCGCCACCGTCTGCCGGAACACCTCGACGCCCAGGACATCGGCTATGATCTCCTCGGTTTCGCGCTCCAAATCTGGGTGGATCAGCGCCGTGTGGTCGTTGGTCACGATCACGTTGCCCAGCGCCGACAGACGCTCCTCGATCCGCTGGATCTTGATCTCGTCCGGCAGGCTGTTGCGCAGGTGCTGCAGCTCCTGGTCCGTCGTCGATGTCGGCACGAGAAGGCCCTTGCGGTTACTGCCACCCAGAAAACCAGTGTCAGCCACAGTGTCTCGCTTTCCTTCTTTTTAACCCAACCCCCCATATCGAAAAAAGTAACATACCCCGCCGTTAACCGCCCAATAATCCGCGTGCCCGCAATCGTGGTCCTGCAGATGGGAATGACATCCTGAAGCTCGGCCTCGAAGACACTGTAAAAGTTCTCGCTCGCGCCGACCGCCACCAGGGCAAAAGAGTTTGTTAATGTCGCGAAGACGCCAACCCTGTTGAGATCCCCGAGTCAGCCCAAGCCCATCTCTACCTCGCCCGCCCTCTCCTTCCTGCCTGTCTTCATGATGCGCCCGCCCGCCCGCCCGTTTTGCGATTGCAAAATCGCATTTCGCAGCTTTTTCGCTCTCCGGGGTGGGGCCGAGTGTTTTGTGACGCCATGGGATGGGAAGCATCGGCAGTGGGGCGGGGCAAAAGCTAGAGCTTGTCGGCGGGTGTGCTTACTCGTTGGAGTTTTCGAATTGTGCTCGCACAGCCATGATGTCTCTGATATCTCTGCTGTTCGTGTGGAGTTCTGTTTGGAGAGAGTGTGGAGGGAGAGGTTCGTCTGGTTCTTGTCGCCGGGGGACCGCGGAGGTTAGTCGTTGTCGTCGTGGAGTGTGGTGCCTGGGTTTGCTTGCAGGAAGGATGGCGGGGTCGAGAAAACGGCGACTGTTATACCCTGGAACTGGCAGAATGAGCGAGTGGGGCAACCGGAGCTCTTGGCTTAACTACTGTGTACCTAGCGGGTGTCGGCTTCACTGCGCCCCGATCTTGAGCTCATGACTCGATCGGGGATTCCGTTTGACCACATGGCGCGCGTTGAATAATAGTGATTTAGTGTGGCTGATGCATTTCGAACCTTGGGTTTCGCTTCCCCTGGCAAGTTCGGGAAGCATCACTGGAGTGGCGCGAGTTTACGCTCGCCGTTGTAAAAGACGGTTTACCGGTACACTGCCCAGCGCATCCATTCCCACCGTTACCGCCTTCCCATGCCCACCTCTGCCGCCCCCATCACCACGACAAAACATAACTCACTCAATCATTCTGACCCTCAAAAGCTGGTGTGTGTTCTCCAGCCACCCCCGGATGACTCAAGCCTCTGTCTCACTCTCCATTAGTTAGCAAAGCTAGAAAAAAAGTACCCCTGCAGCAGTGACTCAAAAGCCCACCCGCACACCTTGCCCCGACTCACTATGAATCATCGGCGAAGGCGTTTTATTCGCCCACTCCACTCAGCACCATGCAATCGTCGCGCCACATTAAACTGGCTGCCCAAAACTGCAGTCCGTCCTTCGAACGGAGAAGAGCACCCCTCATGATTTCAACATTGGAGATTCAGACAGAGCCACACAGGCCGAAGGACACAATCCATTCGTGAATATTCACACACACATTCCATCGTCTATACTCCGCCATCCTCAGAACAGACCAAACCACGCCTCCAAATCGACCCTGACAAGCTAAAAACACACACAAACACAGGATGCCAATATGTTTCACCCCCAATATCAACAACATCAATTCCCATAAACACCCCTCCCCCATCGGTCCCATCCCGTGATCCTTTCCGTCCCAACCCATCAGAAACCGTCCAAGAGCAAAACAAACCCCAATGCCATCGCTAATATAATGTTTCCTGCCTGTCCCCATCCCATCCAAGCTACCAAAAACACCTCGCCGTGCCGTGCCGTGCCGTGCCGTGCCGTCATACCAATAATAACGCCCTGCTCCCGCTCCGTCCTCACACTCCGTAGATACCTTCCAATAGCAAGCAAGCAACCTTCAAAGCCATAACATGACGCGCTCTCTCCCCCATCCCATCCCACTTCTCTCTCTCTCTTAAGCCAAATCAACAACCGGACAAAACCTCGGCCCCGCAAACCCCTTAGCCACCACGGCCCGTATATCAATATTCTTCCCCGGATCCTGATGCGGGCTCCACATCTTGAGCAGGATAAACCGCCCGCTCACCGGCGGGTCAAACCGCACGGTACACTTGTTCTTTCCCTTCTCAATGAAAAAGTGCGCCGCCGGCGCCATCAGCTCCCCGCCGACCGCCCGCACCGCCTCCTGCGTGGCAATCTGCGACGCCTCGTGCGCCTCCTCCAGCGTGATGCCGCGGCGGCTGCTGCTGCTGCCGACGCGCGGGGGCCGGCGGCGGGCTTGGGCTGCTCCGCCGGCGGCGAGGGCCGCGTCGCGGGCTTGTTCCTCCTCGGTCGGCCAGTGGCGGTACGTGCCCGAGTACGTGCCCGAGAAGATCTGGATGCTGCTCTCGCCGTCGTCGCTGTCGCTCTCGAAGGGGAGGGCACCGATACGGTTGGGGGTGCGGCGGCGCGGGGGGTGGAGGTGGCCGTCGTGGTCCTCGTCGCTCTCGTCCTCGCTGCATTCGGTCGTGACGTTGAAGAGAGGGGCCGTGGCAGTGAATTCGGGCGGGATCTGGGCGGTGCGGCTGTCGTGGTCGTCTTCGTTGTTGTCGTCGTCATCATCATCGTCGTCGTCGTCGTCGTCGTCGTCGGCGCCGTGGCTGTAGGCGCGCAGGGGGCGGGCCTGGACGCGGGTGACGCTTGTTCCGTCTTCTTCGTGGCGGAAGATGACGGTGCCGCGGCGGTGGCCGCGCGAGGGGAGGTATTGGATTTGATACCTGGCGGTGCGGGCAAAGAGGTCGTTGGACTCCATGGCGAGAAACACCATGCCTTCACGGACACTGTAAACACACAGTCAGCGCTGGGTCGCTAGGGGACATCCCGCGGAGTGAAACTTAACGGGCATGAGAACTTTGATCCCGGTGCTTTGATGACCAGCTCCTGGAGGGTAAAGACAGTGCCGCCCTGGTGCTTGAGCACAATGTTGCACCAGCTGCTCTTGGTGCAATAAACGGAAGCGTCGTTCCTGAGTATGTTCTCGGGCAGGTACAAGGACTCGTCCGAGTAGAGGCCGCCGTCGCAGCTCACAATCTCCATGGTCAGCTGGCCGGGCTCGACCTGGCCGTACATGCCGTACTGGAAGCCCTTGAAGGTGGAGGCGACTCTATCCGACTCTAGCTTGCGGCGCTTGACCCGACGGTTCTCCTCGGCCAGGTCGTGGCCGTGCAGGGGCGGGGACAGCGAGGGCGGAGGACGCGGCATGGCAGCGGTGGTGCTGTTGGTAAAGTCGAGCAGGGCGCGCAGCTGTGCGTCGTTCTCGTGGAGGTTTCTGCTCAGGTCGTCCAGGGTGCTGGCGGATGCGAGATGCGGGCGGTATCGGTCAGCGTGGCGGTCGGTCGGGCGATAGCGGCTCGAGCGGGACACGGATCCGGAAAAGGTGGCCAGGGGAGGGCGGGCGCGCGAGCCGAGGGATCGGAGGGGCGGCAGGTGGGCGGCGCCGAGCGGGGGCAGCGAGTCGTTTGGCGGTTGGGGGTCTCGGTTGAATCTTGGTCGGAGGTCCCGATCCGAACCCGAGGCCATCCTGCGCGGGTCGGGGGCTGGGTCGACGCCTGTGACGGCGTGGGAATAATGGCGAGTGATGCGGTCGAGGTCGTCTTGCAGCTGGTGGATTACTGTGGCCAGGCTCGCGGAGACGGGGTGGGGTGGTCGGTCATTGGCGTGGAAACGGGAGGTGGTGAATCGGCGGATGGATCCGTCGGCGGCTCGAAAGGTTCCAGGCTCGAGGGGTGGCGGCGGCAGGGGACGGTTGTCGGACTGGGAGCGGGCGTCAGCTGGAACTGCATTTGGGGAGAGGGTAGTTGTGGAATGTGTAGGATGTGCCGATGCCGGTGGCGGTGCCAAAGCCCGAGCTGTGGCTTCGAGGTCCACAGCAAGTGAGGGATAGGGAGGCTGGTGGCTGGCACGATTCCATCACGGGGCAAACAAAGGTAGGCGGCGGGCCACCTGTGCCAGCACACGTATGAAGGGCTGGGGGGGCCGGGCAATCACGGGGTCGGGGGAGGGGGGTTGTTGAGGGACGGACTACTGACCATGGGGCGACAACGCCGCGGCCTGCAGAGAAGAGAGGGGTGGGCGAACGAAGGCGTGCGGCGGGCTGAGGTGTGTCGGGTGTGTTTGAGGGCGAGATGGTGTTTGGAGGGCGGAGAGTTGGGGATTGAAGAGGCGAGTTCGCAGAGAATGGAGGTTAACGAGGAGGTTGAGGTTGAAGTGAAGTCGAGGTGCGGGCGGCAGTGCAGTGCATTTCAGTGCAGTGCAACGGTTCAGTGGGTGATGAGTGGTCAGTGGCCCAGGGAGTGCGGGCAACGACTGGGGTTTGGCAGAGCCCACCCCGGTCAGGGTCCATCATTGGCCCTTGGCGGGGTACTTTTAGGCGGCCCTGGTTCCACAGGGCCTGGAGGTGTGGGTCGCCAACGATCCCTCTGCTGTTTGTTCTGCTGTTACTTTTTTGGCGGTTGTGCCTCTAATCAGGGCAGAGGACAGACGATGAACAAATACTTGGGGAAAAAGCACAACAAGATAAAAGGGGGAGAAAAGGAAGAAGAATTTCAATTTTGAGCCAGGCAGGGCAGATATTGCATAAAGCGGTCTGTTCAGGGTGCGTCTCTGGATGCAAAGCAGGGCAAAACGATGCCGTTTGGTGGACGACAGCTGGAGCTTAATTGCTAAGGGATACCCGTGTCCCACCCAATCCCCTGCAGGAATCGGGGTACTTCTTAAACACGCGTCGCGCCAAGCCCACCGACCCAACCACACCTCGAGCGCTCGCCGGGATGTAGCATGCAGCTCTCTCAACCATAAACACACCCTTGACCCTCACCATTTCAAACCAGGCAACCACGGGCACCTATTGCCAACACACACCAGCAAACGGGAAACAGACACACGATAGTTTTCACTGGGCGTGTTGTCTTTTTTTTTTTTTGTTTTCAAGGTTGTTGCAGTTGGGAGCCTGGTGGGCTGAGCAGTACGAAGGAGTAGGGAGACAACCCGCAAGGCAGCAGGGCGAAGGCTGGTGTTGCATCTCACAGTCGACCAACCCTCTTCATCCTCTCAACTCAGAGCCGCCGCTGCTGTTTGTTTTGATTTCACCCAAGTTTTGGGGAGGAGTGCGCTTTTCCACACATCCCAGTTCTCAGCTCTCAATCTTACACCCCACCTTTCCATCTTCTTCACTCTCTTCCAGCCCCTTCCCACCCCTTCCCACCCCTATGGACGACCACACTCAGACAACCGCCATGGCCACCACAACCAACGACTCAGGGCCCGCCCAGGCAAACGGCATTAGTGCCGGTAAGTCCATCATCCCTCGCCTCCTCACCTCACCTCACCCGCTGACTCCCCCAGACGAAATCGCCCTCTACGACCGCCAGATCCGCCTCTGGGGGATGCAGGCCCAAGAGAAGATCCGCAGCGCCAACATCCTCCTCGTTACCATCAAAGCCATGGGCAACGAGATTGCCAAGAACCTCGTCCTCGCCGGCATCGGCTCCCTCACCATCCTCGACGGTGAGCCCGTCACCCCCGCCGACCTGGGCGCGCAGTTCCTCCTCAGCGAACACCCCCAGCCCGAGGGCGTCCCGCGCGCGTTGGCCGCCGCCCCCGCCCTCCAGCGCCTCAACCCCCGCGTGCGCATCCTCCCAGACGCCTCCGACGTGCACGCCAAACCCCCCTCCTTCTTCGCCCCCTTCGACATCATCATCGCAACCGACCTCCCCTCCCCAGCGCTGTCCTCCATCAACGCCGCGGCCCGCGCCCACAACCGCCCCTTCTACGCCGCCGCCTCCCATGGCCTGCACGGCTTCCTCTTTGCCGACCTCGACACCCACGACTTCATCCTCTCGCGCGCGCGCTCCAACATCCCCACCACCCTCGGCGCTGAATCCCGCACCCGTTCCGTTCTATCTGTCGTCCCCAAGCCCGGCGACGAGAAACACACCGAACTGGTCACCAAGCGCGAGGTCTACACCCCCTGGTCGCTCGCCACCTCCCGCGGCGCGACCCTCCCGGCCGAAATCCTCCGCTCCCCGCGCCGCAGGCGCGTCGTCACCCCCATCCTGTCCTGCTTCCGCGCCTGGTGGGAACTGCAAACCCACCCGCCCACGGCGCACGACGAGCGTGCCCGCCTGGCCGAATTCACGCGCCTCTGCGCGGAGCACCACGCCGCGCTGGGCCTGCCGGCTGAGACACTCAGGAGCGATGTGCTCCGCGCGTTTCTGCAGAACGCACCTGCCCAGGGACTGGGAAGTCCGGAGATTGCACCGGTTGCGGCCGTGCTGGGCGGGCAGCTCGCGCAGGACGTGATTAATGTGCTGGGGAGGACGCAGCAGCCGGTGCAGAACTTTGTGGTGTTTGATGGGGAGGGGATGGAGGCGGGGGTTTTTGCGCTGCATCCGGAGGAGATGATGGGGGTGGGAGGGGAGGGGGGTGGTGTGAAGGTGAAGGCTGCCGAGGTGAAGGCGGCGGAGGTGGTGGTTGTCCTTTAGGGCGGTAGATAGGGTTGCTCCGGATTGCCTCGGGAGGGAGAGGAGGCTGTGCCTGGCGGCCAATCACCAGATGGCTGTCTTGAAGGGCGGGAAGCCGCCTTTAGGCGGATACATGGTTGCTATGTACTTGCTTGCTTCGTTCCATCCACGCCGGAGTCGTTTCCGGGGATAATCTTGGAACCTCCAAATCAGCGGCTGGGCGGCCTGGATGGAATGGTGGGGGCTGCTGGTCATCTGTGTTGGCGGACGGAATACCCCAGTACACAAAGAGGACAGATAAAAGATCTACTTGAGTTTAAGATGATAGGTAGCTCGTGATTGTACCAATGTCTCCTGTCTGATGGAGGCATCATCAGTCAACTCGTTAAATACCTAATCTCTCTAACCTAAGCTATGTTGGTCCGATACCCAACTTCACTCGGCCTCATATCCATCCCACCACTACAACAGACCATTGGACGTCGTCCACACATATCAAGCAGTCTTCTTGGTGGTAGCAACATCACCATCAACTTGAATTCTCTATCTTCGAATCCCACAAGCAACATCCCAAACCAGCCCAAGCAAAGCAAAGCAAAAAATCACCTGACCAACATTTTCCATCATATCCCCAAACTTCTCAAGAACAAGGAAAAGAAAAAAACCACCCCAACCAATGCAGGCTATGCCCATTCCAGGTATCATCCGATCCCATACAATCCCGCAGAATGAATGCCCCCGTCGCCCCTCCGCCGCCCCCGCCGCTGTCCATGCCAAAATGCCAGATGAATTTCGCAGCAAAAAACAACAACTCAAACATGTGTTCAATGGCCTCCCTCCCTTCCTTCTGAGATCCCTCTTGAGATCCGATGCAACCCCCCCTTCCATTTTTGTCGTCGGGGGATCCAACCAGATCAAGACCGAAATCCACCAAGACAAATCTTTAATGCATGCATCCACCCAACTTTCAACTTCCAACTCCCAGTGTTGCCTGACCGGGATGTATCATGGATGCATCGTAGATGCCGCAGATGCTCCTCCAAATGTCTATGCCCTTCCATCCAGATCCATCCATTCATTATGCTGTGATTCCCAAACAACCATGATCCATATTTCTCAAAGCTCTTTCTCCAACTCTCGCTCCAAATTTTGCTCCAATTCTCTCTCCAGGGTGCCCTGGAAACTCGCATCCTAAACGGCGCATGTTATATCCCAACTCCTGCCTGGGACCCATCTTTTTTCTCTTCTTCAAAAATCGACCACATCTTTGGCCTCCCTCGCCATATTTTCAACTTTCCACCACTTTTTCTTTTCGCTTCACAACAGTGGGCAACAAAAGCCCATCAAGCGGGGCCTGGCTCCCGGCCCTGCTCTGGAGCAGGCGCCTGCGCAGGTTGTAGGGGCTGCGAGCCGGCGGGGCGGCAGCCGTCTTCGCCCTCGATCGGGCCTTGGTCGTCGGGGCAGGAACGGGGTCCGCGGCGGGAGCATTAATGGCCGGCGCGGTGGCCGTGGCGCTCGTGATCGCTGAATCCGCCTCCTCCAGCGGCGGCGCAACAAGGCCGGGCAAAGGCGCGGGAGCGGGGTGGGCCACCTTCGTTTTCTTGCTCTGCCCTTGGTTATCTTCATCATCGTCCTCTCCCCTCGCACGCTTCCTCTTTTTCTCTGGGCCCGCGAGGATGGGGGGCAGCGGCATGGTCGAAGCGGAGGTGGCTCCAGTCGAGGAGGCGGGGCCGGTGGTGCCAGCGCTGGTGGAACCCGCTTTTTCTTGCGGCGGTGCGGCAGATGCGGCAGCATGGCCAGGCAGTTTCACGTTCTCGTCCCGCGCTTCCTCGCCCAGTGTCCTCGTGCGCCTCGTCCTCCTCTCTGTGCTCGCGGGGATTGGGGGAGGCGGCATGGAGGCGAATGTGGTCGTGATCGCGCGGTTGGCGACGGTGCGGGTGGCGTTGGCGGAGCCCATCTCTTCTTGAGGCGGTGCCATAGGTGTGGCGGCATGACCGGGCAACGTCGCTCTCTTGTTCCGCTCTTCGTTTTCTTCGCGGACATGAGCTGCCCTTGTGCGCTTCCCCTTCCTATCGGCGACCGCGGGGATGAGGGGAGGTGACATGAGGGACGCTGAGGTGGTTGTGGCGGGTCTGGGTGGTGGCGGCATGAGAGACGCGGAGGCGGTCGTGGCAGCGGCTGTGGTGACGATGGCGCTTGGGGAACCTATCTCTTTTCGCGGCATCACGGCAGGCGCGGCGACATGGCTGGCCAGTCTGGCTTTCTCGCCTCCCGTTGTGTTTTCGTTGTCTTGGATGCCCTGATCCGCCTTCGTGCTCGTCCTCTCCGCAACGCTCGCGGGGATGGGTGGAGGCGGCATGAGGGAGGCCCCGGCGGTCTTGGTGGTAGCGCTGGTGGCGACGCTGGCACCTGGAAAACCCGTCTCATCTCGGGGCTGCGCAACAGGCGCAGGGACATGGTCGGGCAGTTTCGCCTTCTTGCGTCGCGTTTCATTTTCGCGCTCTTCCTCTTCCTCTTCCTCTTCCATGGTGCGCTTCCTCGTTTTCATTGGGCTAGCGGTGGCAGCGGATCTAATAGTCCTAATCTTCTTCGGCGCGGACTGAGTCGGCGGCTGCAGGCCCTCGGCCTTGGGAATGACGGCAAGAGCAAGTGGTGCAGAGTTCGCTGTCGCCCGCTGGTTGGGGGGCACGTATAGGATGAACCTGGCCGGCACAGCCAAGGTGACCACCTTCGTCTTCTTCGCAGGCGGTTCTCCCTCTTCGGCATCATCATCATCCTTATCGTCGGCACTGCTTGCACGCTTCCTGCCACCGCCACTTTGTTTCTTCGCGGCGCCAACACCGGCGCCTCCTTCGCCGCCCGCCTTCTAAGCGGCCGGTTCGTCCGAGTTGGCGCCCGTGTTGGCGTGCGCGGCGTCGCCTTTGGACGCGGACCGGCTGGTCTTCCTGATGTTGTTGTGCGTCCAGCCGCGGATCTGGGTGGGCCCGTGTCTTGGCGGGGCTTCGACCGCCGAGTAGTCCTTGATGGCCTCGCGGTAGTCGAACGGGACGGTACGCAGCTCCTGGCCGGTGCCTGAGTACGACATGCGGTGTGGCGGGGTGGGGGCTGGCTCGAGCTTGCGATATTTGGAGGAAGCGGCAGATGCTGCCTGGCTGGCCGCGGCCGACGAGCTTCCGGGGCGGGAACGTGTGGAGGGACCGGTCGCCGGCGCGAGGGGCTGGTGCGCTGGCTGGAAGTGGATGGGTGTCTGAGCGCCCGTCTGGGCGACCTGGGGTGCCGGGCCGAGGGGCTGCGCTCCCATGGATGGGTGGAATGGAGGCGGGGTGCTCATCCGCCGGCCAAGGGATGGTCCCATGGGAGCAAGGGGCGGTGCCTGAAGGGATCCTGGCAACGGCTGCTGCGGCATCATGGGCTGCATCTGCATCGGCTCCTGGACCGAGTAGGCGTTGTGGAAAGGGCGGCTCGCGGCGGGCGGGAAGTATGCGCCGCTGTTCGACGCCACCATGCTACCGTGGTGCATGCCCGGGTTGACCTGCGGCTCGGGGTAAACGGGAGGTTCGTTCAGGAGGCTCCGCATTGGCCGCAGGGCAGGGAGGCCCTTGGCGGCGCCCGTGCTCGAGAAGGGAGTGCGGCCGCCGGGGGCGTGGGATGCCGGAGTGGGGCCGGGCCCGGGTGCGGGTGCGGGCGGGGCGACAGAGACTCCGGCGTACTCCTGGGCCGGCGGCGGGATGCCGTGCGTATGAGAAATGGGCGGCTGCGGGTTGAGGGCGGTGCGGAGGAAGTCGTGGTTGCGGGTGGCCTCCATGTGGGCGGGCTGCCCATCCTGGCGAGCAAAGTAGGCGGGCTCGGACTGCGGCTGCGGCGCATACTCGACCGGCTGTCTGGGGTACTCGACGGGCGACGGTTGCTCATATTCGCCGTGCCCCATCATTCTTCTGTCCAGCGGCGGTTCGGGGTAAACCGACTCGGCATACTGCATCGGTTCGGCGTGAGCAGCGCGGTTCGCAGGCTCGCCCTGCAGGGCGGCATTGGCAAGGAACGACAGGTTCGCCGAGTCCTCCGCCGGCGGCGCGGGAGCGGGAGGAGCCTCTTGGGCAGCGGGCGGGGGCGGGGTCTCAGTGAAGACATCTCTAATGGCATCATAGGGCCGAGACGGCGCTGCTGGGCGCTTCGCTGCAGCCATGCGGGTTGCATCCTCTTCAGCCTCGATGGTGGCAGCGGCGCCAAGAACATGATGGGCGAATTGAGTAAAGGGCGTCCTCTGCTCCGCGGCGGCTTCGGGCTCGGGCTCGGGCTCGGCTTCGGGTTCAGGTTCGGGTTCGGGTTCGGGGGTCGGCGACTGCGCCTGCGACGGCGGTTCGGACTGGACGATGACTTGGGCGGGGTCGATGCCGCGGGCGGCCAACATGTCGGCGCGGTGCTTCTCGGTAAGCTCCGCGTCCGGTGCGACCTCCTCTGCCGAGATGCCCTCCTGGTCGCAGAAGGTGCGCAGGGTCTGGGCGAGGTCGGTCCGCCTCTCGACGAGGGTGGCCTCCTGCTCCATGTGGGTCGGCTCGATGCTCCGCGAGGTGTGGATTGCGATGCCATCGGGAGGCACGAAAACGATTGGCTTCCAGCCGTTGGCCATGGGCTTGGGGGGCTCCCACTCGTTGACCGAGTCGGGCAGGGGGATGCCGAGGGTCGGGTGGACCTTGTACTTCTTGACCAGTTCCTCGTCGAGCTCGCCGGCGGCCAAGGTCGAGTCCCAAATGCCGACGCGGCGGTCGACGAAGAGGTAGTTGGAGCCGGGCCTGCCCAGGTACTTGCCGCGGCGCTGCTTGGTGGCACCCTTCTGGACGCAGTTGGTCGAGTCGCGGAAGCCGATGTCGACGTCGTTCCACTCGAAGAGGTTGGGCACCATGATCCGGTTGTTGGGGACATCCAACCGGTTGGGCCGCCTCGAGATCAGACGAACCCCGTACTCGTCGGGGTCCGAGGCGCCACGGGGAAAGGGGAGTTCGGGCCCATCGGCCGGTGTCGCAACCCCGCTGGCGGCGCGCTGCTCGGCCCGGGCAGGGGCAACGGGCTCGTCGATGGCGTCGGTCACCGCGGCGGGGGTCGGGGCGTTGGAGCCCGAGTCGGGCGTCGTCGCAGCGCTCTCCTCGATGGCCTCGGCGGCGCCTAGAAGACCGGCCGGGTGGCGCGGCATCTGCGGCACTGCGTCGGCGCCCTTGGGGGTGGCGGCCACCTTTGGTGCAGGCTGCCCCTCGGGCAGGCCCTCGGCCTTGCGGGCGGCGTCGAGGGGAAGGGTCTGGGGCTTGACCATCAGCTGGGTGATGGTCAGGCCGGAATGCGGCACCTCGACGCCGTCCTCGGTCTCGTGGAAGACGCCCTGGTTGTTTGCGTCCTCTTCGGTCATGGACCTGAAGTCATAGCGATCGTCTTCGAGGGCCGCCAGCTTCAGGGACGAAGAAGTCGAGTCAGCGGACAATGCATGGGGATGGTGAAGGGAGGGGGGGGAGGGGTAATTGCAAATCTTACATCAACAGGCAGTCCATTGTCGTAGAGGTACTCGAGAATTTCGAGTTTTCGGAGAAGCTGGCCGTAGCGTTCATAGCACAGCTCATCGAGCTTTGTCTGTATTTCGTTTCACAAAATGATTTTTCAGTTTACTGTGGATTTGACGGGCCATTTGCAAGAGGGGGGGGTGGGGGGGTTGGAAAGGCGGGTGGCTTACGGTGAATTCCTGCTGGACCTTCTCGACCTGGGCCTTCCAGACGTGCTCGGCCATAGCGAGTCCATGTTGGAGGGCGGCGTCGGCCTGCCGGATGGTGTCCTGGTGGCGCTCGCGCAGGAAGGTCTTGCAGGTGTCGTATTCGGGGACCTGCTTGTAGAGGTTGGGGTCCTCGATCAGCTCGTTGACAGAGCGGTCGGCAATCTCCTGGGCTGCCGGCTTCACCAGCTTGACAACGGCCGAGTAGGCCTGCTTGAGCTCCTGGGTGCGCTCGTGGGCGGCCTGGGCCTTGAGCGAGTCGTAGACCTTGTGGCGGCGGCCGCGGCCGGCTGTTGTTTTTTGCTGGGCGGGCTTGGTGACTCTGGTGCTCTTGGTGCGGGCCCAGCGGCCGCGCCCTCGACCTCTGCCGCTCGCGGCAGCGGAGGCGCGAGTCGGGGGCACCTGCTGAGCGGCGGTCAGGCCCTCGGAGACGGTGTCGTCCATGTCGGGCGTGTCAAAGGCGGAGCGGCTCTGTTGGCTCATGGTGCCGACGCGGTTGTGAGATGATGTCGGGGGGTGAAGGGGAGGCGATGAAGGTGATGGATGTGAAGGATGTGATGCACCGGCGGTGGTGTTGCCGATGCGGAAGGGGATGTAAGCGGGAAGTGCGGGAGCTACCTGTGCCTGCAGAGGCGTGTCCGAGACTTCCATGCCCGTCGACCGGGAGGCGGCGAGAGCGGGAAGGATGCGATGTGCGGACAGGCGACTTGGTGCTGTGTATGTTGGCGGCAGCTCGATAACCGGTACTCGCAGGAAAAAATTAGGTGAGGGTTCCTCCGTCCCACGACGGCGGCAGCTGGATGCAGAAGAGGCGAGTCTGCAGTGCAGGCCACGGTGAGAAGAGGTGAGCGGGTCGAGCGGGTGAGCTCGTGAGCTCGTGAGCAGGTGAGAGAGAGAGAGAGAGGGAAGAAGTCCTCAGGGGCGGAGCAGCCAGCGAGCTCCGAGGCAGCGTGCTGGATGGCAGCAGGGCAGCGTTGACACGCAGTGGCCAGGCGGTGATACCTTGCTGCCGATGCTGCTTGCGGTGCTGGTGTCGGGGGATGGTTGTTTGTGTGTATGGGTGTGGGTGTGGGTGTGGGTGAGGGTGTGTAAAGGCGAGAGTGGGTGAGAGCGGAGTGGGGGAAAGACTTGACTGGGCCAACGGGGATCACGGGAGATGGATGGCAAGGCGACCCGGCGGTCGAAGAGATCTCTCCCGTGCTGCTTGCTTGCTTGCCTTGGGATGCTTGCAGCGAGGCACACAGAGATGATGGGCAGAGGGAGCGTGAGAAGAGAGAGGTGTTGAGGGAGTGTGCAACGAAGAGGCAGAAGAAAAGGCAAGGAAGAGAGAAGAGAAGAAGAGGCGGCGGCGGCCAAGTGATGCTCTCGCTCTCCTTACGAGGTGGGCAGCAGACACACAGAGAGAGACAGGCAATGCACCGCGAGGGCCCCTCAATAGAGAGACGTGTGCAATTGTTGGTCCTCGCTGGCAGCACGGGCTGGTATTGTGTGCTGTGTGCTGGTGTTGTATTTTTTCTGGCGTGTGGCCCTGGAGAGGTCGGTATTGTGAGGGCCCGACAATAAGAGCCTGGCTCTGGCTTCGCTGGAGGTCGCAGTCAGTCGCGCGCATCGACTGGCGCTGGTTTTCCACAGCAGCAGCCCCAGCCTGGGGGACAGCCCGCCCAGCCCAGCCCCGGGCCACAGGCACAGGCCACAGCACATTGCAAGCCCCAGCCAACCACAGCCCGCCAGATCCAGCCAACCACAGCCAACCAGCGCAGGCCGCCAGCCAACCACACCTGGGAACCCCAGTCACCTAACCCACCCTGGCCTTGAGCCCGCCCAGAGCCCACACAACGTCCCACACGCTGCAGCGGCGCGCGCCAGAACATGAGCCCCGCTGAGGCTTAACCGAGTCCCTGGCCAATCAGGGGGCTCACACTCCTTCCAAATCAGGAACCGCAGTCCACGGCCGCCGCCCTTTACAGACTCTGCAGCAGGAACAGAACTCTGCCGCGTGCAAGCCACAGCAGCCCCAGGGTTGAGGCTCATTCTTCGAGGGTCGTCGATTGAGGTCATCCAGGCCAGCTATGCAGTCGATTGTCCATTTTCGATGATCATTATTCTGTTTTTGCAATTGACACTGCATCAATCGCTTTGCCGTTTCTCCATTCCTCCCTTCCAAAGGCCCTCGGTATTCCGCGGTGCGCGGTCAACGCCAGGGCTCCACCCAGTTTCGCCCGAACCGCGTTTTGTGTGTGCAGAGGACACGCCGCAGGGGGGCGAACATGGAAGAGCCATCGCATGCTTGACACGGTGCTGCACAATAACCAATCTCGTCATCAAGCGGAGAGCTGACATGGGCAAACAGAGAGAGAGAGGCATGGGCAGTCGGCCGCCCGGCACGATCCGCATGATGCCGCCTGTCTGACAGCACGTGCTTGACGTGAGAGAGGCTGCCTCGAAACAGCCCTGTTCTAAGATCCATTTTTTCCATTCCCTCGTCCGGTTCGGTTTGGGGTCCAACGCATAGATCGAATCAACCCCCCCCCCCCCCCCCCCAGGCTATGCTGCGGGGTGGACGGGATGGCCGACTCGACCAACAAACAGGGTCTGCGGGCCAACAGACCAGACGATCGAGATACCGCCCGCAAGGAAACAAGCAGCACCGAGGCTGGTGCCATGCCAGCCAGTTTCCTGGCCTAGCTGGCTGCATTGCTTCGCTGTACATACCTACATCCCTACATCCCACCACTCCATCCACTACTCCATCCACCACTTTCCTGTGATCCCATCGCGTGCCTGACGGTGTCTTCCTGCGGTGCTCACCGAGCTCGATCCCCCCAAAACTCAAACAGGCAATCCACCCTTTAACTCCGGAGCCGGCTTGGCACTGGCCTCTGGCCAATGACACCCCCCGGATGGACGCAGGGGCACACGTTGCTCCAGACCCACATTCCTGGCGGCTGGGTCCGCAGGTACCCAAAGTATTTTTGGTTTAATTTTTTATCATTGATTTTTTTTGGGCGGTCAAACTCGAAGCTCCCAGCTGGGCCCGCCGCCTGTTTTCTGCCACAACCACCAAAAGCCCCCGCGCCGACGACGACGACGATCACTACCACTACCACTACCACTACCACCACCACCACCACTGCTACCATTCACGCTCCCCCTCACGCCCCCCCTCACGTCGCCTGAATTTGAGCCGAGTCGAGTCCGAGTTCGAGTCCAGATCCAGACATGGCCAAGGGCCGCGGCCTGTTGCAGGGCGCCGTCAAGGCCGTCAAGCAGCAGAAGCAGCAGCAGAAACAACAACAAAAACAGCAGCACAAGAACCGCACCACCAACAACACCAACAAACCCGGCTCCGGCCCACCGCCCACAAAGAAGCACAAGACGGGCAAGCAGAGCAATGGTACCCCGAAGCTCCAACAGAACCAGCGGCCCACCATCCCCTTCTCACCCTCCGAGCCCATCCTCCTGATCGGCGAGGGCGACCTCTCTTTTGCCGCCTCGCTCATCACCCACCACCGCTGCACCAACCTGACCGCCACCGTCCTCGAAAAGGACCTCGCCGAGCTCTCCGCCAAGTACCCGCACGTCACCGCCAACATCAACACCATCACCTCCGCTCCGGGCTGCCGCCTCCTCTACGCCACCGACGCCCGCAAGCTGCCCGCCTTCACCACCGCCTCCCCCAAACCCACCCCCAGCCATGCCTCCTCCCCTGCGACGGGCGCCATGAAACGCATCATCTTCAACTTCCCCCACACCGGCGGCAAGTCCACCGACGTCAACCGCCAGGTGCGCGCCAACCAGGAGCTGCTCGTCGACTTCTTCCGGCGCGCGCAGGCTTCCCTCTCGCCGCGGGGGACCATCGTGGTGACCCTCTTCGAGGGCGAGCCCTACACCCTGTGGAACGTGCGGGATCTCGCGCGGCATGCGGGCTTGCAGGTGGAGAGGAGCTTCAAGTTTGTGGCGGCCGTGTATCCGGGGTATGAGCATGCGCGCACGCTGGGGGTGGTCAAGAATCGGAGGGGGGAGGTGGCGGCGGCTGCGTGGAGAGGGGAGGAGAGGAAGGCGAGGAGTTATGTGTTTGGGAGGAAGGGGGAGGTGGATGATGGGAGGGGGAAGAGGAAGAGGGGTGCGGATGGGGATGGGAGCAGTAGTGAGGAGGAAAGTGGGGGGGAGGAGGAATGGGAAGGATGGGGGGAGGAGGATGAGGATGAAGAGGATGAGGATGAAGGTACCGAGGTGGATGAGGAGAATGGTGAAGGTGGCGAGCAAGGTGAGGATGGGGCTGGGAGTAGTGATGGTGATCAAGGTGACGGCTCGAGCGGCGACGGCAGTGAGCCGGATGATCCTGGGCATGATCCCCGTGACAGCTCGAGCGATGGGGATTGAACAACTTGGACCACCGCCTTTCACAGCAACACCGCGGGTTAAATCAGGCCACGCCAGATTTTGATCCCAGCAACCCGGATTGACGCTCGCATCAACAGTAGTGGCCGCGTATCAGCAACCCGTGCGTTGTTGGCCACACCCGGGTATCACGCCGGCCCTCCTGATGCCAATCCCAACCACGACATCTCTCACAAGGAACGGCTGACGGACAAGTGCCGCGCTCATCCAAATTGATCTCCCGCTCGTGCCGCTGGGTCCTGAAGATCACCATCTCGAATCCGCATGCCGCCGCGCAAACGGACATGGCCCAGCGCTCCAGCCCAGGCGCGGACCACGGATACCACCGGATCCTGACGGGTGTTTTGGTTCTAAAGAGCAAACGGCTCAGGCAAGTCCTGAAAGAAGCCGTCGTGCAGCTGTGCGCCCCTACCAATGCATAGTCCAATCTCGGCCGCGGGCAGTTGAGCCTGGCGATACTCGCCCAACCGCCCAGATCTCAACAGCTTGAATAACAAAAATGCCCAAGCCGAACCCCATAGCCGCAGCTCCATACCCTAAATACAAACCTCTCACCAGCAAAAACATTTTTTCCTCTGCCAGCCACCGCGTCCCTAGCTGCCGCCGCCTCTAATCCTGCGGCGCCGTTGTGGAGTGTGGGGGGTCCGAAACTCTCCGGACGCCATCGGCCAGCGCAGAGCCCAACCTCAACTCCACCTCCACCCCGAACCCGACTCCAGCCCCGAGGGTCTGCGTCGGGTCACCCGGACGGCGGCATGCTCTCGGAGGGTCCTCATGGAGCCAGCGCCGTCGAACAAAACGGTCCCATCGAGAGCGTCGCCGTTTCGACGGGTACCGACAACGAGAGGAGGGGATACCCGCCAAGCACAGTGCCAATGCGACCGCGGCCTCACGTCCCCGAACTTACCCTGCTTGCCCGCGTACATGATACATGCGTGCGTGGTTTTAGTTGGCAGCGAACTACTGTATGGGCGTCCTGCACGCGCCCGTCGCGCTGCCCTCTCGAACCCCCATGTCTTGCTTCGTCGGGGAATGGTCCCCTCCCCCTTCTCTCACCCCCTTCACCTTCTCTCACCCCCTTCCCTCCCCTCTCCAGTAGGGAACTGCCCACACTGCAGGGAGGCCTACACTCCCCTACCCTCCCCGGCCGGCCTGACCCCAGTCGCGGCACCTTCCCCTCCCAGACCTGCCGGCATGGATGGCTGGGGGAGGGAGGGCTTGAGACTGCCAAGATGAGCCCGTCGCCCCCCATCATGGGGTGGTTGGAGGGGGTGGCGCGGGGAGGGGGGGATCCAGATGTGCATATGCAATGCATTCACTCGGGTTTCTTGTTGTGGACGGCGGTGGAATGGGCTGGGGAGTGGGCAGCGAGTGGGAAGGGGCCTAACTGGGCAGGCAGGCAGGCAGGAGAGACAGTGAGTGGTGGTGGCGTGGCTTACACGACATGGCGGGGGTTGACATCAACGACGACATCATCCGAGGGGGTGGCCATGGCTCGGGCCACTCCGGCTGGTCCCCTCGTTCGGGTAGGTAGGGTAGAGATGCTGCCGGCGCGCCGGGGGAAGAGAGACTGGCTGACGCCACATGACTGACTGTCCTCCTGGGCCGTCTCAGCGGTGATGTGGTTCGCCGCGTGGCAGACGGGCGGGAAAAGGGGGAAGCGCGGTTTGCAGGATCCGGCGCTCCGCTGCTCCCCGGTGCAGATGCACGGGGCCAGATCCGGCTGTCGTCGTCGACTCGCCCCGTTTGCACCCTCCCGAGGGCCAGGTGACAGCGCGATGCAGACAAGCGGCCGACGAGGCCCCGAGGGAGGGGACCTCGCCGGTCGGGCCGAGCATCAAAACCAAGAGCGAGAGAAAAAAATCCTGTTGTCCGACCCCGTCCTCGGGGAGTACAAGCGACACGGTGCAAACGCAGCTGGGCGCTCTGAGAGGACGATGCAATTCTGCCGGTTGGTCTCCTGAGCCGGGGGCCGCAAATACGATCGTGAGGCTTTTTGCCACAGGCAGAGGTGGACAAATGGGTTAAGGCACGGGTGCAGTCGATATGGTGATGGGGAGGAGGGGGTGGTTGGTGGTGGTATCTATCCCCCACCCCCTGACCCTGTCGATAGGAGAGACACCACAGCAGACCGAGACGAGACTGACTGACACCAGCCCGCCACTCCAGGTCAGGCCATGATATGATGGCAGGAGGCAGCAAGCCAACCCCTTTTCCGCGTCTCTCTCCCTCTTTGAGCAGATCAGATCGCCGGGCGCCCCAAACGCCTCCCCCTTTCTCCCCATCTAAGATGACTCCTGCCGCGAGGCACACCGCAGAGACAAAGAAAACCCTCTGCTCCCAAGACATCCCCCC
>MU855503.1:0-24393 GCA_033296695.1 Staphylotrichum tortipilum | reverse complement strand
CCCCCCCCCCGGCCTGGCGGTCCACCTCAGCTTACACGCACCACACCCTGGAACCCAAAAGCCTCAATATTTCTGCAGCAGGCAGGAGACTGGGAGACAAAGAAAAGGCTGGAGTGATCGGCCCCTCCTAAATCCAAACCCCATGCTTAGTGTTTAGCCCCAGTGTGTGTTGCTGCCCGCTGTGTACGCTGTTTCACGATGAAGAAAAGAGACATGTCAGATTTTCGGCTGCGGGGCCTCGAGAGGGTATCTCGCCTTCCATTCCCCCCTTTCCACCTCCCCACCCCAAATCCCCCACACTCCGCCCTGACCCTCTCCATTCTCCATATCCTCCTCGTCACGATCCCTCCCAGCCATGTAACCTCCCTCCCCCCCTGATGTCCCGAGGCGGCAGGCGTTGCATTCTCATGACGAGGTGCCATGAGGGGTGAAGGGAGGGGGGGTTGTAAGACATTTCTAGGTTGGCCAGGCAAGAGTAGGAGGAGCAGGTGTGGGTGTGGGTGTGGGGGTGTGGATGTGGGTGTTTCTACTTCCCAACGCCCCCACAAGCCCAAACCTCAACCCCTATCTCAGACAAGAAGGGTGGGGATCAAGACATCACAAGGGGTAAGGCAGAGAGGCGGAAGAAGGAGGAGGGCAGGTGTTTTACTTTTTGCGCAAACCCAAACTGCTTGCACATCCCAAACCTCATCATTCCAGACAAGTAGGGGGGGAGGGGGATCAAGACATCACGTCATGGTGGTAAGGCAGAAACGCTGGAGGAGGAGGAGGAGGAGGAGGAGTGTTTTACTTTCACAGCCCCCAACCCAACCCAACCCCAAAGCCCGAACCTCATCCTAGACAATAGGGGGGGATTAAGACATCACGGGGGTAAGGCGGGAAGCGGGTGGCCGGGAGGCACGGACGGCATGTGAATCAGCAGTAG
Organism: Staphylotrichum tortipilum; assembly: GCA_033296695.1. Lineage (NCBI taxonomy): Eukaryota > Fungi > Ascomycota > Sordariomycetes > Sordariales > Chaetomiaceae > Staphylotrichum > Staphylotrichum tortipilum. The sequence continues at coordinate 23,468 of MU855503.1, read as the reverse complement.
TGTGTGGGTTAGACCGTCTCCGACGTCGAGACAGGCGGATAGCATGACTCTTGCAGACTTGGTTGTTGTTGTTGTGGACATGATTGACTTTTCGTGGCGGTGCCGTGGTGCAATGAGGCATGGAGGAGGCACCTACATGGTTGGAGAAGCTGGCGGGGGGCGGGAGAAGAAGTAGAGGAACCGAGGCAAGTCGAAGCGAAAGGCGTCAATTCCCATCCACCGTCTTCCTCGCGTCCCCATGTTCCATCCATGAAAGCGCCCCTCCCACTCTTGAGATTGCTTCAGCGTCATGAAATTGGCAGGGTAGAAGCACTAGCATTGTGGGGTTGGTCGTCTGTCTATCGGTCTGTCTGCCTACTGTGTGTTTGTCTGCCTCTCCCAAAATTCCACCAACCACCAGCCATTTCAAGATGAAAAGTCGAGCTTAAAGGGGAGGGGTTCATGACCCGTGGCGTGGATTTCAACAAGGAAACCAGACAAGAAGCCATGAAAACACTCATCGGGGGCTGTGCCGTATCCAATCTTCAGCTCCCATCTCCCAACCGTTTCCCAAGATCACAAAACGAGTAAGAAAAAAAAAAACTTTTTTATCAGTCTTCCGCCCACCAAACCCACCATCTCCCAGTGCCGGTACCAAGGGCAGGGCAAGCGGCGGGCAGGTTTTCGCCGCACCCGTCTTGCCCACCCCGCCCCCTGTCAGGGTAAGCACCACACATAAAACCAGCCAATCAGAGTCGTTGCTGTTGTGGTTGCTTGTTGCTGTTGTTTTCAACAGGTAAACCAAACTTTCTCCACGCCCGCCACACAATCCTGCTCCTTCAGAACGATACGGAAAAAAAAGAGGGGAAAATAACAATGAAAAATAACAATAAATAATAGATGAATTAGAAATGAAGTGGTAAGAAAAATGCGAAATATGATAAGTCTAGCCAAGGAAAACCCAAAATCCAACTTTGCGTGTGCGTAAGAGAGCCAAAGAGACAGACAGGAGCGGCAAGAAGACACCAGTAACAGACAAGACACAAACTAACCAACCAACCCCCAAACCACCAGCCAACCACACCACCCACCCCCTTTCATCACCCCAACAACCCCACGTACTCACTCCCCGACCCATCTAACTCTCGACCCCATCTCACATCCCCCCCTAATGACCCTGCGGGGCCGGGCTACTGTGGTGGTGTCCATGGAAGCCCCCAAACCCCTGGTGCTGCTGCAGGGTGAGCTGGATGCTGCCGCCACGGAATACGGTGTTCTGGTTCTGCTGGTGGGCCATGGCATCAAACGGGCCGTGGGCGTACTGGGCCTGGGCGGCGGCGTACGCGCCCGCGGCCTGCTGGTGATGGTGAGCCATCGGCAGCAGCGCGGTGGGCGGCGGCAGGATGTTGTGCTGCGGCTGCGGCGGGTGGTGCTGGATGGGCGTAAAAGCGAACAGCGGCGAGGACTCCGGGGTGGCGGCGGCCGTGGTGGCCGGGCTGGCCTGGGGCGGCGGCGGCGGCGGGGAGTGCGACCAGGCGGTGGTGTTGTACGGGGCGTTGAACTCGGCAGCGGTGGTGGTGGGCGGGGCGAACAGGGACGGGCGGCGGCTCGTCTCGTGGCCCGGGTGGCCCGGGTGGTGGTGGTGTGGGCTCACGAGCATGTTGTGCATCTGCAGGGCGTCGGCGGCGGCGTGGTCCGGCATGGGGTGGTCCGGGGCGCTGACGGTAGGGTACCCGTACTGGTCGGCAGTGAGGTCAGACTGCAACGTGGCTGGTGAGCCGTACGGCTGAGGGCGGACTGGCATCTCCTGGAGGAAGCCTGACGTCTGGAACTGGTGTGTCAGGCTGTGCACGGTCGGCGAGAGCGATGGCAGCAAGGCATGCGGCATGGCCGCTGTCGTGATCGTGGTAAGGCCTAAGTCGGCGGTGCTGACGCGGTCATCTTCCGCCTCTTCAGACGGGTCGAAGCAGTGCGTCATTACCATGTCGTCGGCGGTAACGATGATCAGGGTGGAGGCATCTGCAGCGAGGAGGAACCGCTAGTTAGCACGGCCAGCCTAGAGTGGCCTTCACGCGGGTCACCACCGCACCAGGGAGCAACCTACCAATCTCGTCCCTCCTAAACTTCTCCTCCATCCTGGCCACCCTAAAGAGCTCCTTCAAGATTGGCCTCTTTCGCGCATTCCGGGGCTTGGTCGGGTCTTGGAAAAAGACCGAGAGAGATTCCATCGCGGCGGTCTCGAGCTTCTCCACGCAGAGGCCCTCCAGCCTCTGCATGCTAGGCGGCTGGATCTCGGGGTTGATAACCAGGTTCAGGATCTGTTTCAAGACCTCGATCCGCTCTATTTCCTCTGTCAGACGTAACCTGGTCCTTTTGGATATCACGTCCCCTATTGCCCCCTCCGGGTGAACGTACCTGGCTTGTGCAAGTGATCGGGCTCGATATGCCGCACCTCCTTCCCGTCTACGCCACATTTCTCGGGCCACCAGTCCGGAGCGGTATCGAGCCCGCCCGTGTACGGATTCCTGGCCTGCTTCTTGGGGGCGATGACCTTGACGAAGGCCTTGGCGATCTCCTTGCAGGCCGTCTGTTGTACGGCCTTGAGCCGCGACTCGTAAAAGCGCTGCACAGCCCCCGCATCGCCGATCCGGAGGCTGACCTTGGAGTGGACGATAACGGGCAAGGGGTCTATGCCTTTGCTACGCCTCGTGGTGCCCTGGCCCCTCGTCCGCTTCCTGCGTCGGGATTCAGGCGCCAATCGGCCGTTCGAACCCACATGGGTGTGAACGGGGTCAACGGCAGTCATATCGGGCTCCTCGTCAGAGCTCAGCAAGGCGGTCTCCCCTGGGTCCTGGTCAGTGACGGGCAACACAACAAGCGGGGGACTCGATAGGCTCACTTGGCGCGGCGCGGCTCATGATCTGGAGGAATTTATCCCTCCGAAACATGGCATGAATATCGGCCTCAGAATCGACGCGGGGCCCAGAGAAGTAGGCGAACTTCCCATCGCCCAGGTGGGTAGCAAGAAAGAAGCTCTGGAAGGGAATGTTGCAGTGATCCTGCAGGGCTTTGGCGACGGTCTATAACACACCGCGCTCCGTTAGTTGGACAGCTCCCGAAGGATGGCAAGGGAAAGGGGGAGACAAGAAAGAGCCAAGAGGTCAGGTCCAGGCCCATGTTCGTACCAGGGGCGGAGAAGTGCGCTCCTCGGTGAGCGGGATCGGGTTGGCGTTGGGGAAAACATGGTCTGGGCCTGATCTGGGTTCCTCCCACCTGCGGCCGTAGGCAAACGGGTTGGGGTTGAGGGCGACCATGATGGGCTCCTGCTGGAGATGTCGGAGGGAGGACGACGTGAGGGACACGACGGTGGGGGGTGGGGGTATCGAGAGGCGTTGAGGTCAAGGATGAACGGGCGTTGAAGAGCTGCAAGAAGGAAGGAAAGGGAGGAGGGAGGAGGGGAGGTTGGAGATATATCTCACTTGGTGAGACTAGGTCGAGCCGGGAGCCTGGAGGGATGAGACACGGGGCTACCGGGTGGGTGTGGGTCTTTAGTGCGCGTGCCGTTCAAGGGACTGAGAGGGGGCGAGAGACCAAGTTGATATGTTCACACACACGAAATAACCACCTATCTCTGGGAGCCTCTGGTGTGGCGTGTGGAGAGCGTTGGGACAAACTTGGCGTCAGAGAGGCAACCGCAGGGAGCTGACAGCGTCGTTCTCTCAGAGGTCAATCTCCGCGCTGGCTGCTACCTACTACTGGTCGGTGCGGTGGTGGTGGTGGAACCGCGGGATGGTGGTTTCAAGCTGTTATATCAGCTGGCGGATGATATCGAGCTGGAGGCGGGACCCTGCAGTCAGTCTTCTTTGTCTGCTCGTGAGGCTATGAGACACACATCAGGGGTGGGGGGCAGAACTGACCACTCCAGGTGGCAGATTGCAGTCGTCTGCTCTCCACAGCGGCGTCGTCTCGCGGGGGCGGACGAGGGGGAGGAGAGAGGAAGGGGGGAAGCAGGATGGGCAGGATGGGGAGGATGGAAGAGGTCGTGCGTTGTGATGGGGTTGGTTGGAGTGCGGGTTAAGGTGGCGGGATTCGGGTGGTGGAGGGCGCCCCCTGCCGGTGAAGAAGCCAGAGGACCAGGCCCGTCTGCTGAGGGCGTGTTGGTTCAATGGCCAGGATCCTTGGGCGCAAGGATCACGGGACGGAGGTGGCTGACAGGGAGGGACGCGTCCAGGGACAGCAGGGCAAGGTCAGTCAAACAACGGGGCAGGTGTGTGTGCTCGGTAGTGACAAGAGCCGAGAGAAGCCCTTGTTGACTGCCAGGAGATCAGGAGCTGGCCCTGGCGGAGGGTAGGTGTCTCTTCAGAGGCAGAGTTGCAATAAGCACGGGAGTAAGGTGAATTACAATCCCGGCGGCAGGACGCGGAGCAGTGCAGTGGTGTGGAGACTGCGCAGGAAGAGGGACCAAATGTTGCCGGCAAGCTGTGCAACGGTTTGCGGATCAAGAAGCTGGGGTCAGTTGGCTCCCAGGGGTAGGGAGGTACTTTGGAGGTTGGAGGTGGCTCGCAAATAGTGTCTCGGTTTAAACGACCGCTTTGTTCGTGTCAATATTGACTTCTTGCAGCCCCACCTCCGATGTTGTTTCGGCGAGCGTGACTGGGAGGGGAGGAGAGAGTGAGGACAGATGGAGGGCGGGGAGAGAGGGGGGAGAAATAGGGGGGAGGGGGGGGGTGGGATAGACAACAGTGATACTTACTGGCTTCAGAAGAGTGGCAGGTTGTCGAAGACAGTAGCAGGAGCAGGAGGGGGCGAAGCAGAAGCACGCAGGCTGGCTGCTGAGCCTGGCTGATGACGGCTGAGACTGACCGTGGGTCGAGACAGCGTCGGGCCTGGGGGCAGAGAAGAGGTCCTCCGAGACAAGGGAGAGCAGGGCAAGGTGGGCAATACGGAGTAATAATAGATGTATGGGTGTTGGCGGAGGGTGGTGGTGAGGGGAGCAAGACGTGGGTTAGATGGTAGGTAACAGGTGCTGGGCGTCAAAAGGGCTGGGGGCTTGGCTGAACACCATCAAGATGTGTCCAAGCTGAGTCGAGTCGAGCTGAGGGGCAGAGAAAGAAGACGCAGCTAGGGACGAAGAGGAGGAGGCTGGCAGAGAAATTATACAAAGGATATAGGTATGTACAGGCTCCGGGGATTCGATGGCCCCAGGGGCATACTGTCCCACAGGCCTCTGCGGGCATGCCATGGCAGCTGCCCTATCCATCCATCGCCTGCTCCTGTCGTGACCGGATACACAGCACGCGAGGTGCGCCACCGAGGAGGCTGGCCGATGCAAGAGTGGCCAATGCGAAGAACAAGCAAAACACAAAGCGCGTACGACAGGCATGGCTGAGAGCAGGAAGGCTGTGCTGGGGGTTGGAGGGGGCGCGAGGAGGCGCGAGGGGGAGGGGAGCGCGCACTGTAGCGGCGGCGTCCATCCAGTACAGACACAGGTCGGTCCATCAAGGGTTCAGCTGAGCGTTTCGGCGCGTCTCTGTGCTCCGTTTGGAGTTGGGAGCGTGTCAGTCTTCCGTATCAATGCATGTCTCCGTCTGTTCCATGCGGCCCTTATCGCCAATAACTGCCAACCTGGGGGACTCGGGCTCGCTCGAGGGCGGGCGGGCGGCCACAGCCAGACGACAAACGGCGCCTGCTGCCGAGCGGCTCGACGGCTGCAAAGGCAACTAATGTGTGCGTGTGAGGTGCGAGGGCTGGAGGGAGGTGTGTGTGCATCGGCTTCCCTCTCCTCTCTGTTGTGCATGCGGCGGGCGCCCATCCAGGGACGACGCGCTGGGGTTGCTCGTGCATGACGATGATGCCGAATAAGATCACGCAGGCTGTTCGTGTCTGCGTTGTTGTCTCGGATGTCTGTGTGGCCGTTCTTCCCCTTGGTCAGGTTCATCCTGGCGCTCTGCTCGAAGCAGCGGCGAGCGCATGCTGGATGCAACACGGTGCTGTTTCGAGCTCGCCTGGACTGGAAGGGCTTGAATCGCCAACCAAGCAGCGACAGCAAGGCTCAATGGGCAGGCCAGGCAGGGCTCAGGGCCAGCATCCAGGGCTCCAGGCTGGCAAAGGGCGGCATGGTGTGGTTGGCAGACAGGCGTCCATCCCAGGTTTCTGGAAAATCTGGAAAATAAGGGACGCCCTTCCAGGACAAGCTCGCGATATGATGCCCATAATCAGAAAGGTGGGAAAGAGAAAAAAGAAAGAGGAAAGAGAGCGGGCAGGCGGATAACTAATCAAGGACCAAACAGACAGCGCCCGCTGCTTGCTTAGGTCGATGCAGGGTTCCCAGAGCGGATGGGTGGGTGCGAGGGTGGGTGTGGGGTGTGTGGGAGTTGAAGGAGTGTGTGTGGGTGTGTGAGTGTGGGTGTGTGTGTGTTGTGGATGTGGATTTGTGGGTTTCGTTTGTAGGTGGCTTGCGCGGGGGATTTGAAGAAAAGCGTGGGGCAGGGCGGGGGTCGAGATTTGGACCCCATCTCGGGAGCGCGCCCGACGCACAGACCATAGGCTAGGGCTGGGCGACTTCAATAGGTACACGGACAGAGTACGCCACAGAACAGTAATACGGGCCGGATCGGGCGAAGAGCGTTGTAATTTCTGTTCTTGGCCGTTTCAAGCCGTTCAGAGCCAAGCCCAAGGCTGTTAGTTACCAAGGCCCGGCTTGCCTCATATGTCCATTCCCTCATCAACAGCCAACAGCCAACATTAATTCATTCCAGCCCACGCCCCCGATCGATGCCATCCAAGACGGCCATACTATGCACAGCCAGACAGCCCACGGCGCCAGGTTGCACAGTCCCACAGTCCCACAGTCCCACCAGCCTGCAGCCTCGTCAACCGCGGGCCACGCGAGACCATGCCTGGATGACGACAACCAAGCCCACGCAGGGCGTGTTCTACCTACTTGGTAATACACAGGACGCAGTGCCCTGCCTCCCAATGAGGTGCACCCGTAGACGTGTCACATACGAGCCGAGCAACTATTTGCGACTCGATACCCGCATGCGCAGCGGGTGGGTGTGGTGCCCTGTGCAGCATGTCAATGTCAAGACCGGCCACACTTGCCCACTGCCTGCCGGACGGGCATCTGCAGCAAGCAATGGCTGGCAGGTCTCGTCCCCCGCGGCCGCCGGGAAGAAATCGAGATCGAGATCAGACGTTGAATCGAGGCGGGCAGCCAGGCAGGCGAGCAGTCAGTCATCGCCAGCCAGCCAGCCAGCCAGCCACCGAGCCAGCCAGGTCGTCGGGCAGGCAGGCACATGTCCCTCATCAGCAGCCATCCAGCAAACAGCGACCGTCGATCCCTCACGGGCTTGCCTCTTTTGTGCGCGCGCATCCAGAGACTCGACCCAGAACCCGGAACGCAACGCCATACATGCGCCCATACATGCAACTGCCCGACTTGCGGAGGCCAGCGGCAGCAGAGCTGATGTGCCGTGCAGTCCGCGTTCGCCCACTTCACCGCTATCTTTTCCATCTTCTCCAGCCGGGCGGATTGTCCCCGTCCCTGGGTGCATGTAGACACGACTCTCTGCTGACGGAGCAAGTGCCAGCTCGCCATGCAGCCATATCGATGGATGCGACCCCCCCCTGACGCAGGAATCGCGATCGATGAAGGGCGTCCCGCTTTGGGACAACAGCTCCGGCCTGCATCCTCATCACCCCTTACCTTGGCTGCAGCTGCGCCCGACGCCCCGGATCCCTCCCGATTGACCACCAAGGGATGCAAGCCCCAAAGCAGCCCGATGGAAACGGAAATCCAAACTCCCCGCTATTGTGTTCTGTGCGAGTATTCGCACGCAGCCACCTGGCCATCTGGCACGCCAGGGAGGCAGTTGAGCATCTCACAGCCAGCCAGCCCATGGTGACCTGGCAGGGTGGGGGGATCGGGGCGAGAGCGGGGGAGTGCCAGGTACGGTACCCGGCAACACCACGCCCACCACGAGCAGCGAGCCGAACCCACCCCCTCCTCCGGTGACCCTGTTATGCACCTCTCCTCTGGACTGAGCCCACGCAATCTTGGCGACGCAGCTAAGCACCCATCAATCAACGAGGAGGGATGGTGCTCTGCAGCTCGACCCTCAACGTTTCAAGGACGAGGAATGCCGAAATCAATCGGACTCGACTGTGATTGGCAGCCACTCGGACAGGCGGCGACGGGGGAGGGCCGGGGAACAAACAACCTGGCTGCCGGCAGAGGCTTGGCCTGTAATCCGACGGCTCGACCCTGGGCGTTTCCCACTTTCAGGGCCTCAGTCGCTGCAGCAGCATCACTTTAGACTGCCGGAACGGCCCTTTGCTAGTGAGCCGGCTAGCCTGCAGCCCCTCGCGCGCTAAATCTTCGGATTTGCGACGAGGTGGGGATGGAATCAGCACCCCGAAACCAAACAGCGACGATCGTCCGAGAAGGGCAAAAGAGACAAACCCCGCGACGCGCCTCGCTCCTCTGGACTGCCTGGATCCCCTGGACCCCCTGGGTCGCCAAAGGACCGCTATAATAGTTTTCTGAAAGTCAACAACTCCCTCCAGCCTGCCCATCCCATCCCTCCTTTGGTTGTACGAGGTGGTGCGTTACCTTCTGCCAGCCTCGAGCACCCTCCAGGGGGGGGGGGGGGGGGGGGGGGGGGAGGGGGAGGGGGCCAACCGGATGCACCTCGTTTGCACCCGGGCAGACTGCTGGGCCTACCATATCCTTCATCACAACTCGCGAGAAATGAGAACCGTACCCTCGGGTCCATTTGGTCTGCCAAAGCGTGTTCGCACATCCACGCTCGCTGCTGTTCGCTCCTCGCTCCAATCTCACAGCCACAGATTACCGAGGAGGTATGCGACCACCAAAAAGGATAACTCCCTCACCCTGCATTGGACGCATTCCCGTCGCTGACTCCAGCTCCGCCAAGGCCATCGCCACGGCAGATGTCAAGCGCCCTGGTTCAGCCAGGGCTGGGTTTGGGTTGGGTGACACAGCAGCAAGCCCCCCCTCCCCTCTCCCGCCCTAACCCCTCTGAGATTCCCTTGCATCGCTTCCAAGACACGCATTGCCCAATCAAAATCGAGCCACTCAACCACCGCCAAGGCCAGACGACAGCCAAGCATCTTGTCTCGCCCATGCTGCAACAGGACTGCCGCCGTTCGTGAACATTCTGCTCACCACCAATGTCAGGCAATTCACTGACAAGACATCACTAGCGGCCCTCTTCGCAGATGCGGAAGCATCCGTCGACAGCACCACCACCCCGATCTCCCCGAGACAGACAAGAACCCGAGGCCCTGGCTGGACCCTGTTGTTACTCTCGCGGCTGCTGCCGCCCTGCGGGATTGGACACCCGGCTGCCCGTCTTATTGGCAACGTTATCGGTTTCCAGTTTCCCCCCTTTCGACTCGCTGTGCCGCAGCCACCTTTTCTCATCATCCTCATCATCCCTATCTTGCCAAGTCACGACCGAAATGGAACGGGGAAGTTCAAACCGCGACGCGCCCAGTGCTAATAGGAGAATCTGGCAGAGGTGCCTCGTGTGAGGGACGTGCTGGTCATCTCTGCTCCCTGCCCTGCCTCCCCCCTCCTTGCACGTGTGGACGCGCGCCCCCGTTCAACCCCACGGCGGGGAAGTCAGGGGATTACCGCGGCCTGAGCGTCCGCGCAGCCGTCGCGGGTCTCGTGATATAAGACCACCACCTAGGCTGCAGGGGTTCGCGCTCGCCAAACTGCCCCCCCAATCCCACCATCGTCAGTCTTGTGTCTCATCCGCCCAAAATCTTCATCGCACACTCACACATTTATCACCGCCACGAAGCCCCTTGCGTAACCCCCCGCGACCGCGGCAGTGGCTTGTTCGTGTAACTTGCGCTGCCGGGCTGCCTGCAGGATCTCAGTCTCAGACTTTGTTTTGCCAACCTTGATTCCGGATCTCTCTTTTCTGTCCTACCCTCCCTTCCCAGCATCACGCAACAGCACGTGGGCACACGGCACATCCAGACGAAGGGGGCTCGGCCCTGGCCTGTTCCTCGCATGTCTTGTTATTATTTCGGGGACTAACGTAGGTAAGGCCGGGACCGTCGGCTCCCCGTCCCGTCGACGCCCTCGTTTCAACAAATGCCCTGTCGGCGGGTTGGTAACTCTGAGAGGCAACGGCAGTCAGACACCAGCTGGGAGAGAAAGAGAGGCTAACGGGTGGGCTGGGGTGGGCTGGGGTGGGCTGCACGAACTCATGTCCAAAGCCGTTTATACCGCAAAGGACAGCAATCCGTGCCCAGCGCGGGATGCACACTGGTCTGGACGTCGAGGGGCGGCGAAGGAGTGAGACACAGAACATGCCAGACAAGAGCCAGCGAAGCGTCGTCGTCATGGCCGGAGGCTGCCAGACACCATTGATTGATACCCGTTCGTAGGTAGGCACATACACCCGTATCACCAGCATAAGCGCCGCATCACTGAACCGCGGTCTCCGGCATTCATCCCACCTGCGAACAGCCCACCATCACATTGACACATTCCCAGACTAAGCCCGGGACTAGATTCGGAAAATCCGAACATCGCAGCATCACCAGCACAGAAACAGCAAGCGCCCAGCGCCTACGGCCTGTGTAAGCCGCAGCTGCACCCCGCGGGAACGAGGGGAAGCGCCCGCCTACAACGCCGGGGTTGGGCAATCACCTCCCGTTTGGGCCAGCCGCGCGCGGCCCATCACCAACCACGACGCAAGGGGGTTTCCTAAAGGGGATGGGCTAGCTGCCGGCACGCGCCGCGGCTCGTTGCGCTAGCCGGGAGGTATTCTTGTCAGAACACCAGGCGAGATCTCTCAAGTTTATTCCTGTGAGCGGGTAGATGATGGAGGAGGAGGGGTGGGCAAGGGGGAGAAGAGCAAAACAGCCAGCCCGGCTCGCTCCCATCCACCTCCCCTAAGTCGACACAACCGCCATGTCGACAACAATATGGATGCTGTACGACGGCAACACAACCACAGCATTCCATCCCATCCCAAACTCCGATCCCACTCCCCCTCCGCCATTTCGGTCTCCCCGTCCAACAAACTAATTGGGTCCAACCCCTCGCTTAGCCCCGGCCGCCCGTCCATCCGTTCGTTAGCCAGCTAGCCCTATCCCCTAACCCACCCCCAATGCCCAACCGTCACACACAATCCTCATCTCCCGCGGGTCTTGTTTGCGGTGATTTGCGCTCATTTCGCCCGGTCCAGTTCTTCTGATGGGCGGCACTAGACTAAACTAGACTAGACCTACCGGGAGCCTAGTAACTATCTTCGTCTGGATCCGCCTCGCTCTTCATCCCCCCTTTTGGCGGGTGTATCAACGGTGAAGCACGGAGAGAAGAAGGGCAAGACACCCCCAAAAGACCTTCCTCGACTTTTTCCCAATCGCCATCAGCCCGAGTACTGTACTTGGAAACGGGGAGACGGGGGGAGAACTGACATAACCCAACCAACCCTTCCTCTCCCCCACGGTCGTCCGTAGCTGTCCACACTCTCCGTTGTGGTCAATACCCTCCACTGTTGGCATTCCGATGTTGCCGCTGTCGCGCTTGTCGGTGATGACAATGATGGTCTCCCTCAACCTCAAACCTGCAGCTTCTCCCCTTTCCCCAGCGGTGAGGCCCTCACGACATGTCCACACACACAAAAGGGCAATCCAATCCAACCTTCCTCATCCCAAGCAGCCAACGCAGTAACCCATTCCAACACCCATCCCGTCCAACCTGCAACATCCCACAGGTACACAGCCCTTCGCAACACAGATCTAGCGGTGAATAACTTGTAACCCGTAACCTTCCCCTCTGCCCTCCGCGGGAAATACGAACCCACCCCACCGTAAGGCAAACTTTGCAAGACAAGATAAGGCAAGGCAAGAACAGAGCACAAAAAACGGCGGCGGTCACACCTCACACGACACCTAATACATCTCGCCCATCCACATCGCCGACCAACCTACTCCTCGTTCCACCCAGCTCACCCACCAACCTGGGCATCCTCCACCGGTTGTTTTTGTTGGACGTATCAAGCCAACGCTGCTTATGTATTCTCTCATCCACACACGCGCCACGTCCAGACAGACGGAGCGCATGCCTCCCAGATAGACAGATAGATACATACAAGGACATTACTATCCTATCCACCCGCGTTGTTGACTCAACAAACAAGCAAAACCACCAAATCCAATCCAAAACCCCCTTTTCACCCCTCACTAACCCCCTCCCCAGGGTTTAATTCACTCCTCACCCTCCAACAACCCCGCCTCCCTCACCAGCCCCCAGAAAATCCCCTTCCTCCTAATCAGCTCCTTCGGCGTGTCGAATTCCACCACCTCCCCCTTCTCCAGCACCACCACCCGGTCGCTGTCCATAATGGTATTGATGCGGTGCGCGACCGTGACAATCGTGCGGTTCGCAAACAGCGGTCCGCGCAGCGTCGTCTGCAGCAGCGCGTCCGTCTGCACATCCACCGCGGCTGTCGCCTCGTCGAGGACGAGGATGTTGGAGGGGGTCAGCATGGCGCGCGCGAGGGAGACCAGTTGGCGCTGGCCTTGGGAGAGGTTGGAGCCTGTGAGAGGGTGGTTAGATAGGGTTGTGGGATGTGGTGGTGGTGGTGGTGGTAGTCGGGTTAATTTGGGCTTGGGGGGTGGATGGTGGCAGCCATCCATCTCGATCATGCGGCTTCGCCGGGTCTGGGAAGTGACGCGGCCGACTGACTGGGCTCCCCATCCCCATGCCGGAGCCACTGGCACCGACCCACGCCATGAACCCGTACCCCCTTCCCGTGATGGGTGTGGTGGGTGATTCGGCAACCTTTCACCCCCCCCCCCCCCTTCCGGGAAAAAGCCCATCCATCCATCCCATAGAGAAGATGCAACGACACCTTGGGATGACAAGACCGAGGGTTGGAACCCGGTGTCGCCTCTCCGCCCGACGGGGCGCGCGTCGTTGCATCATCGGAGATCCTGCAAGGGCTCGCGTCGTGTACGGGTTGCGTTTGCGTATCCTGCTAAGACAGAGGTGTGCGATGGGTATGCACACATGGCAAGGCAGAAAGTCACACAAGCAAAAAACGGCGCCTCGGCCCAGCCATGGCCTCGACACACGCCCCCTCCCTTTTCCCACCATCCCGCGGGCAGACCGAGGGGCTATGACAACGCCATCCCGCTCGCCCGCCCGCACTCAGTGTGCGAAGAGAGAGAACAGGAAGCTCGTATCAACGCCCCCACGCCCACAAGGCGGGGGGGATGCAGCCTGCCGTATACAATGCACCGCGGTGATGCCGACCAAGGAGACGACGCCAACAACGAACGACTGGGCATGATAACACAAGCCGGACATGGCACGACATGCACGCGCGAAAAGCCGACAGAAACCGCACAAAGGGAAAACGCCAGGTGGGTGGGAGATGGAAGATGCACTGCTTACCTCCTTCGTGTATCTTAGCCTCCAGACCGCCATCCATCGACGCGACGTGGTCTTTTAGCCGGGCGTGTTCTGTGCGCCAGAGAGATTAGTCTTGTGTTCCCAATAACACAGCCAGGCCATGTGAACACCGTGGTGGAGGAAGGGGGGGTGAAGCGAGGAGGAAAGAGGGAGGAAGGGGAAAAAAACGCTCGACGGCAGGTGTAACCCGCGTCCAAACGTACCAAGAACGCTCCAAAGCTCCGTATCGTCGTGGACATGACCAGGGTCGAGATTGTCCCGAATGGTTCCCTCGAAGAGGGCCGCGTCCTGCGGGATGATAGCCAGACGCCTGCGCAGATCCAGCAGGCCGATGGTCGACGTGTTGAGCCCGTCGAGGCTGATGCTCCCCGTGTCCGGCTCGATGATTCTGAACAGCGACAGGGTCAACGAGGACTTCCCTGCTCCGGTGCGTCCCACAACGCCAATCTTCTCGTGCGACTTGATGTCCAGGTTGATGTTCTTGAGCACGAGATCGAGGCCCTCGCGGTACCGCGTGCTGAAGTTGGTGAACTCGATCTCGCCGCGCGACGGCCAGCTGACGGGCGGCCGGCTGCGGTGGATGATCTCAGGCGCCTCGCTGGGCAGCTCGGCATATTCGAGCACGCGCTCTACGGACACGATGTTGGTCTCCACCTCGACCGTTTGACGCACGATCCAGTTCAGGGACGTGGTAATCGACAGGCCGTATGACAAGGCCAGCCCAACCATACCCGCGCTCGGCTTGGAGCCGCCGGCCACCGCGATGACGGGGAAGCCGGCCGCAGCCAGGATGACCACGGCGCCAATGAACTCGAGCCTCACCGCCAGCCAGCGGTTGGCGCTGATGGAGGGAAAATAGGCCCGAAGATTGGCATCCACCCGCCACTCGTTCTCGAGCTCAAACCTGTCCTGCTGGCGGTACGCGCGGATGGTGGAGATGCCGCCCAGCGACTCTTGGAAGTGCGCATAGATTGGGCTGCGGCTCACGCTGTCCAGCCGCTTGAGCTCGCGGGATGACCGAAGGTAGTACCGCTGGATCCAGACGTACATAGCGCCCAGGGGGACGATCAGGGCGACGAACGGCGGGGCCGTGACCGAGATGACGACGAGGGTGAAGCATGACCTGGCCAGGTTGGTGAACAGCATGTTGAACGTCCGGGCAAGCACCTCGTCCACGCGGTAGATGTCACTGCAGGGCTGGTCAGCATGACAGCCGAGGTCTGAGGCTTCTCAGCAATGCGCTGGATTCGGACGCGACTCAGGTTGCATGGCATGGAAGCACGGCATCGCTGGCGCCGGTGGTGGTTCCCGCACCGCTGGAGCCACTCGGCCCCAGGCCCCCTTCGCACGACAGTAGGCTCGTTCAACCTCGTGGATAAAACAGGGAGGGCAGGGCAGCAGGGAAGAGGAGAGGGGCGAGCGATACACACCTCGAGAACCTGTTCAGAATGCGGCCAGCCGGTGTCACGTCAAAAAAGGACATGGGTGATCTGAAAATTGCTGTCGCCATCCTCTCGTGTAACTTGCGCGATGCCTGTGCGAACCACAATGTGAGCTCGAGACCTGGTGCGCATTTCTTGACCGCCACATACCTCGATGGAGCAGAAGATCCAGAGAATGAGGGTCTGCACGACCGTCAGGGCGGCGGCGCCGATGCCGAACACGAAGTAGATGCCGATGTACTTGCCAACTTCGGGATTCCGGCCGGCCGCGGTGTTTCTGTCGGCCCAATTCTTGAGCCAAACACTTCCAGCTACGTGGGGGTTAGTAGGGTGGGCCACACGCAGACAGGGCTGGCGAGATGAAGAGGGCAGTTGACAATCCCGGCAGGTTTGAACCGTGTCGTGTATTCGCCACTTCCAAAACTGAGGCTCGAAGGGAGCACTCACCAATTCCAGCCGACTGGGCAGCGATCAGGGCGAGAAGATAGACAGCGACAGCACCGAGGTTGCTCGTTTTGGCGTATTCAGCGTAAACTGTGGCCAAGTTAGTACACCGTCCGAAAACCACGAACAACCCTGGAGAGAAAAGCATACCCGACCACTTGACCTTGCCCTGCTCGGTGTGTTCCTTGGCCTGCCTCGTCTTGCTGGGGTTCTCCTCGTCGTGAAGCTTGCCCCGAGGACCCCTGAAGCTGGCGGCACTGGCCCGCCGCAGAGTCGCCATGCTACTGGTCCGCGGCTTCTGGCTGACAGGGCCTGGCTTGATGGCCTGGAGCGCGCCCAGTCCCTCCTGGGCCTCCTCCATCTCCTCCTTGTCCTGGCTGCTCGCCGGCTCGATGACTGTAGACGTCTCGCTGTTGCTACCACTGCCACTGGGCGACCCGTTCGTGGACTCCTGGTCCGAGTCGCCCTTCCCGGTCGTCTTGATGAGGTCAAAGACGGCGCCCTTCATGGCCACGAGCTGGCGGTAGGTGCCCCTCTCGGTGATCTCGCCTTCCTTGATCATGCAGATGTAGTCGGATTCAATCAGGACGGGAATCGAGTTTGTCGCAAGGATCCTTGTCTTTGAGCTGAGCAGGCCCTTGGGGCCGAGGACGTTGTTGATAATGTGGCGTCCGACGTGCGAGTCAACAGCCGAAAGACAGTCGTCAAGGAGGTAGATGTCCGCTCTCGCGTAGACAGCTCTCGCGAGCGCAACACGGGCCTTCTGGCCGCCGCTGAGCGAGATGCCGCGCTCTCCGACGACAGTCTCGTCGCCATCGGGGAGCTGGGCAAAGTCGTCGAGCAGAGCGCAAGCCTTGACGGTCTTTTCGTAGAAATTCGAGTCGTAACGATAACCAAAGACGATGTTCTCGCGGACCGTGGCGTTCATGATCCAAGGCGACTGCGCGACGTAGGCCATCGTTCCGTGGACTTCGACGGTGCCCTTGATCTTCCACAGATCTCCAAGTATGCTTTGCAAGAAAGAACTCTTGCCTGCGCCAACGCGACCGACAATGCAAGACAGATCGCCCTTGTGGGCGCTGAAGTTGATATCCTTGAGAACGGTCTTGTCCTCGTGACGGTTCCAGGAGAAGGAGCCGTCGCGGACGAGAACAGACTCCTCTCCCATGATCTCAACAGGCGGCTTCACAATGATAGCCTCAGGCTGAATCTCCTCGGCCATGAGGTACGAGGTAAGGCGGCCAACAGCAACGCTGGCCTCGATGATGGAGGTGATCACCATGGGGAGGACGGCGAGCGGGAAGGTGAGGAGGTTGAACAGGGCTAGGGCATAGAAGTCAGCGAAGACTCCACGCGCATGTCAGTACAGAAGGGGGATCATACCCAGAGCAGGGAAGACAATCTCGGTGGTGAGCGGGCGGTCAGTGGTCAGCACGAAGACGGCAAAGGTGGAGCAGGAGACCAGGAACGGGGTGCTGGACCAGGTGAAGTTGGCGAAAGCCTGGCCGGCACCGATCTTGCGCAGGTTCTTCAGCTCCTGGTCGTTCCTGATGTAGTTGAGCTTGTTCATGAAGGCAGCGCCCCAGGCATAGAGCTTGATGCTCTTCATGTTGTTGACGATCTCGGCGATCAGGCGGCTCCGGGCGTCCTTGTTCTTCATCTGCTGCTTCTGCAGGTTCTTCATGATGCGGGCAATCATGCCGTTGATGGGGATCATGATGATCATGACGCCGATACCGGCCAGCATGGACCAGCCGACCAGCTGGTAGAGCGAGACCATGCAGATGACGATCTGGAAGGGGGCGGACCACATCTGCTGGGCAAACTGGGTGAGGTCCTGCAGGCGCTGAGCATCAACGGCCATGTAGTTGACGACGTCGCCAGTGGTCTTGGACGAGCGACCCTCGTTTGAAAGCTTCAGAGCCTTTTTGTAGATGGAAGACGTGAGGCCGCCCTTGATCCGCATGCCCGTGACGAAGGCCAGCTGGAAGTACTGGTGGATCATGGTGGTTTGGAAGACAGCGACGGCGAACATGGCGATGGCAATAGCGGCACCCTTGATGATGGGCTGGGGGTCCTTCCCGTTCTGGTGGGAGGCGATGAAGGCGATCAGGAGCCTCAGGAGCTGCGGCTGGGTGAACTGAGAGACGTCATTGCCGACCTTGAAAACGGCGGCGAGCATATAAGGGCCGCCGTAGGCGCCGATGAGGGCGCGCCAGAGAGACGGGTGTTTCCGATGCTCCAGCTCATACTGCCACACCTTGTCGAAGGCCTCGCCGGTCGCCTTTGTGGTGTCGGTCTTGGACAGCCCCCAGAGGTCCTCCTCGGTCAGGAAAGTTGAATAACCATACTTCATCAAGGGCGTCATCCAGGAGAAGGTGAGGAGCGAGAAGACGGTAGCATACTCGGCCGGGCATTCCTCCTCGTCGACCAAGGCTTCATAGGTGCTGTTTTTCTTGGGCCACAGCCACTCAAAGAAGAACTCGGCGACGGACAGGCCAAAGCCGACGCAGTAGGCGACGAAGTAGGGCAGGCTTGTGACGTAGAGCTGCTGGGAAATGAGGGATCGGAGCTTGACGGAGAAGGCGATCAGGAGGAACAGCCAGTAGAACAGGACGACGCCGTTAGCGTTGCGCAGGCGTGAGTGCTCGAGCCACTGGATGGCGAAGACGACGAAGAGGGAGAGGATGGTGGCGACGGTGGTGTAAACCCGGAAGTCGCCGTACCAGATGTCGGGGAAGCTGACGATTTGGAAGGCGAGCTGGACGGCGAAATCGGCGATGATGAGGCCAAGGAGAGTCTAAACGCAACGTCAGAGCGCGGTCCACAAGCAAGCAAACCAACAGAAACGAAACGAAACAAGCTTCTTGAGCCATGAGACAGCACAACAACACCTACCTGTTTAGTCCAGAAATGCCAGTCCTTGGATACGGGGGCGGGCTGCTTCCGCTTCAGCAGCCACCAGACGGCGATGGCACCGACGAAGATGCCAAAGGCGGCGACGACGGCGACCCACACGTCGATGAAGCAGGGGGTGAAGTCATAGCGAAAGGGGCTCAGGGGGCCCCAGCCCTCCTCGTTGCCGCAGAGAGGCTGCTTGAAGACGCGGGCGGCGGTCAGGTAGCCGCTGCCGAGCTCGGCAATGACCGGGCGGTAGCCCGAGAAGGAGCCCGTCTCGAACAGGACCTTTTGCGCCTGCTGCAGGCCGTCGGTGTACTCGAGCGACCCCATTGGCGCTGACTGATGTTGAGACAGGATAACTATCAACACCTCGAGGCCGGCGGGGGCGCGCTCTTCATGTCAGGGAGGAAATTCTGATCGAGCTTCTGCTGCTTCGGGTTTGTCGGGGGGAAGGATCGCGGGTTCGGGGTTCGGGCGCCGGGAAGTGGGACGTGGACGTTGGGAGAGACGACGTCGCGACACGCACTGCACGGTGGGGTCTCGCTCGCTCTCGGGTCGGGATGGAGGGATGAGGCGTTGCGTTGCGGCGAGGATCCGTGTTACACAGCGGTCTGGAGTGCAGCGGGAATGACGTCCACTCTGGTGATCGTTGCCGGAGGCGATTGGCACGGACACGGGAGAGAGAGATGGGGGGATGGGGGCATGGGCGAAAGCGAGACCTAGAGTCCAGAGGTTAAAAGCTACTCGACTCGCGCGTAGGCTGACTGAGGTGTCCAGGACCACGGCGCGCACATTGACCAGCAGAGAGCCCCTCGTCGATCCCAGTCGGTCGAGAAACGGAGAGCCTGGCGAGGTTCCAGGACAGCGGCAGGCTGAAAGGAAAAGAAAAAAAATAAAAATAAAAACGACCGAAGCCAGGCGTCAATTGACACTTGCGCTGCGCGTCGTGGAATTGTCAGCAAGCCGGGGCGATGGGGTGCTAGGCGAACAGGGCCCCCCCTGTCCGTCTGCAGGTGCTGCGGGGGCCATGCCGCCTGGGGGCTTTTAGCCCGCAACCTGCTCGCAGCTGCAGTCTGCTGCCAAGGCGGGGTACCTTGCCAACAGCAGGGTCAGCGAGCTACCCCACCCGAGGTCGGAGCTCCAACCCCACCGTGTTCCGCGCTGCTTTGTGCAGCAGTCCCTGTGGGGCCAGAGCCGCTGTTGGGGTTGCATGCCCACATTTCTGTTTTCCAGGGCCCGCGCCGTGACGACATCGCCCTCTGCCTGGCCACTCCATGGCACGGAAGATGGCAGATGGGGCCAGACCGCAATCCCATTTCGGCTTGCCGATGCTTTGTCATGAAAACACTGCCTGCATAGAACACCATGGGTACAGTTCACGAACTAGGCATGAGCTGGGCGTGTCCAGGCGGGAAATTGGAAGAGAATGCAGGACTGCGTTCCATGGCTCGGAGTCGGAACACTGACTTGCGCGATGGCTGCCCGTCTTACCCCAGGCCAGACATCGATATCCGAGGATTTGTCCGGTCCATGTTTCACCCCGCCATCACTTTCATCCCTTCCATGCCCCTCCCAGCCGTTTATCAGTCCCGCCAATGGCATGGAGGTCCCTCGAGACCTCTCCACAACCCCAAGGTAAACAATCCCCTGCATCAATCCAGGCAGCGAAACCCACAATGACCGCCGCGCCTCTGCTCCCAGGTGGGCCGGGCCACACGTGGGAGCTGCAGTCCTGGTACGTACACCTTTGTTTCTCCTATAGGCCATGAATGGGAGGCTGGGGGCAGGCCGAGCGTGTTTCTGTTAGCTGTGTGGCGGGGTGCTGCGGTGGGACAGATCACAATCTTGGTTTGGGAGAGAGTTCCCCGTCCATCCAATCCATTTTCTATCGGCCATGGCAATCTCATAGTTGGCAAGCAGGAAAGCGATGGAACAGTACACCTAGGAGCCTGCCCGTTATGCGTGTTAGAATTGCCACAAGGGGCTTCCCTTTCATCAGTATCCTGCTCCTCTCTTTCCAGCACCAGTTGAACCTTAATAGCTTATAGGCTGCTTTGTATGTGGTTATGGTAGGAGAAGACCGCAAGCAACAACATATCCGCCGGCATGAGGGTGTTGTCTCCGTATTTTCAAATGGCTTTGTTGATGTCTGGACCTAGTCTCCTCTTGGTCCTTAAAGTAGTAAAAACAAGGCCTTGAAAAGCTGCCGCTCTCGAAGCGAAACAGCTTCTGCCGTCTGTCGCTTGCTTGAGTGGGGGCGCAAAAGGAGGGGCAGAACCACACAACCACCAAAGGTAACCCACCACACACACCCCTCAACCATTAGCAACGACCTCAAGCCAGCAACACCACCACCACCATCTACCGATAGAATAAAAAAAGGAAAAATGTGGTACCAAAAGCAATTCTCCCTTCCCGCCCGCGCCCGCGGCTCCTACCTCATCACCGACACGGTGCTCCGCGAGCTGCCCGAGCTGCGCTCCTACAAGGTGGGGCTGCTGCACCTGTTTATCCAGCACACCAGCTGCGCGCTGAGTCTGAACGAGAACTGGGATGAGGTTCGTTTCTCTCTCCCTCATTCCATTTTTGACATTTTCGCGATATTCTTGCCTAAGGGTTTTCCGTGAGACGGGAGGTACATGTTAGAGTGGCAAGGAGGGGAGGGTAGATGTTCCCAACAAACAAAAATGATTAATCGATATGGGTGTGACAGGATGTCCGGGCAGACATGAGCGACACGCTGGACCGGATCGTGCCCGAGGCCGGGCCCAAGGGGGAGGCGCTGTACCGGCACGACGCCGAAGGTAAGCTGCTCAACGCGCTTTCCCCTCTACTGCTACTGCATTCAAGAGTTGGGAGCTGATGCTGGAGGACAGGACCTGACGATCTCCCCGCGCATGTTAAGTCGGCGCTGATCGGGGCGAGCGTGTCGATTCCCATCAAAGACGGCAAGTTGGTGAGTTGACTTCCTCCCGGCCATGATCAGAGGGGGAGTGCCCTCAGCTGACCCGCTGCAGGCCACCGGCACCTGGCAGGGCATCTGGTACCTCGAGTTCCGCGCCATGAAGCACACACGCAAGATCGTAGCCACCATCCAGGGCGAAAAAGCATGAGAAGATTTTGAGATTTCTTTTTTGCAAATCAACTTTCGGGTATTGCGCCGATCTGGCCCCATGTGATTGATGACGACGAGTAGCTTCCTCCTTCCCAAGCCACCATCTACCCTGTAGAACCGCCGTTTGGACGAAATCCTGATCCCGGACGCCGGACGCCTGCTAAATGTCACCGTCACCCCCAAACGACCCAATGACCCCCCCCAAATGCCCGATCAGTGAGTCCCGTTCTCCGGCTTCATCATGTCGACGTCGTCGCCTCCCGCGAGGATCTTGGTCTTGGGAACGTAGCCGTCCGGGCCGACACCGGGCGTCATGGCGACCACCTGGCCGTCTTCGTTGACAAACTCGAAGTTGTAGCGGCTGAGGAGGTGCGGGATGGCCGACAGCTGGGGGCCGTAGCGCTGGGTGTTCTCGTACAGCTCGAAGAGGGGGACGGCGAGGAGCTTCATGTTCTTGGGGACGCTCAGGACCTCTGCGGCAGACGGTACGGTTAGCAAGCTCCAACAACAACAATTGCGGTGGTACCAAGCCAATGAGATTCGGGGACCCACTCGAATGCGGCAGCTGGATAAAGTACAGCTTCTTGCACTCCTTGGGGCGGGTGATGTGGGCGGGCACAAAGGGGTACATGAAGGTCTCAAAGTTGGGGCGCCACCACTGGGCGAGGCAGTCGCCGACCTCCCAGTCGGCGGCCTTGTTGCCCTCGCCCAGGCTGCCGACGGGGGCGAGGCGCTCGTCGAGGCGGGCCTTGAAGCCCTCGATCTCGTCGTCCTCGGGCCGCAGGTAGTCGCCGGGCAGCTTGAAGAAGGCGTTGGCGATCTGCAGCATCAGGATGTGCGGGTGGTTGTGCTCGTGGCAGACCAGGATGCCCTCGCAGGTGCGGCGCATGCCGTGGGCCTGGTAGTGCTCCTCGAGGCGCTTCAGGCGGGCCAGCACGCTCGGGTCCTCCTCGGGCTGCGTCTCCTTGACGCCGAACGTGTAGTTGGACAGGGGGTACAGGCGGATGGGCTCGGGCTGGTTGCCGTTGAAGGGCAGCGGGATGATGGGCGACTGCGAACTCTGCAGCGCTGTGGGGGTGATGGTCGACATGTTGGTTGTTGTTGTTGTGATTGTTGGCGGGAAGGTTGGAGGACAGGCTGAGAAAGTACGAGGCAGTCGATCATGTACTGGGAGACACGGGGTGCGAGAGTTGGGGTGCGACGCGCAGGAAGCAAGAATGGGCGACCACCAGGGCGTGCCGGGTAACTCTACTGCCCCTCGCTGCTGATGGTTGAGGGTTGATGGCTTGATGGAGAGTTGGAGCGTTGGAGAGTTGGAGAGTGGGCTCATCTGAAGCTGGACATTGAATGGCCGGGGCTGATGCGATGGCAGATGGCCCGAGCTCGCGTGGCGCTGCGGCGGAATTGGAATTGGAATCGGACGAGAGTGGAAGGCGGTCAGGCAGCTCTCGTCCCAAGGCCACGGCTCCACTCTCACTTGGCTCACGGAATGAGCCGCATCTTGTTGACGTCGCCCCCTAGGTTGTTACTGTAAACATCACGAGCATCACAGCTGCTACTCGTGAACCCTGCTGCCTGGCTCTATTTTTCAGAGACAGCAAAACTCAAATCACAATCTAAGAGAATGGAGTTGTTAAGCCTATCACCCTTGTTCTTCAGGGTTCTCATGAGTATTCCTTCGGCCTAACTGTCCTGCAATGGCGACCCCTATTGCCCTGCTGATGTCGACGAGGGTCAACCGTTGAATGAACTCCCTGGTTCGCCTATTGAGACGCTGCTCTTCCACCGCGGAAAGCTTTTTACCACCCGGCGAGGCTTTGCCGGGTTTAGGTGCTGCCACTGTTTCCTGTGCTTCACAAAGGGTTGCACATGTTAATCTACCCCCGTCTTCCTCCTTCCTGTTTTCCCCTCTTCTACGTCTTACCTCCTGTCTCTTTCTTTAGCAAACCGACCATCCAGTTGTAGCCAAAGCAACTCCTGACCAGGAAATATTTAATTTGCTGCTGCCAAACATCCCGAGACTCTCCCACTTCTCCCTCTCTCACTCAACCCCTATTTCACAACTGTCACGAGCTGACCTAAGAAACAGCCACGCGGCTGCAGCTGGACGCGAGATACG
>MU855502.1:28040-52665 GCA_033296695.1 Staphylotrichum tortipilum | reverse complement strand
GGTTGTTGGGCCCGCCGCCGGTGCTGCTGGTGGTTGTGGTGGTGGTGGTCTTGAGCTTTGTGCGGTTGGTCGTGGAGGTGGCCAAGGTGGCGGTCCGGCCGAGGCTGTTCGTGCCGGCTGCTGGGTGGGATGCGGTGTCGGCTGCCGTTGTGGGGTGGAGGGGCCCGTCGGGCCCGTCGGCGGCAAAGTCGTGGCGGTTGGAGGAGATAGTGACGGAGTAGGCGGCGCGCTGGGGTTTCTGGGGGGCTTGGACCTGCGACCTGCGGCGCTCGCCGAGCGTGGCCAGGCCGATGCCGCCGCCAGTCCTGTCGATGACCTCGCTGGTCACATAGACCTCGGTGGTCTTTGTGGAGCTGAACGGGTCGTCGGTGTGGCTGAGGAGGTCGGGCTCGTGGTGGCTGGTGCTGAACTCCTTTAGCTGCTTGTGCTTCTTGTAGATGTCGCGGCCGGCGCGGATGTAGATGAAGAAGGTGACGAGAATCACGATCCTGGATCAGTGATTAGTAAGTTGAGGGGCACTCCTTTGGGTCATAACATACCAGACAGGCCCGTAGAAGAGGGCAATGCGATAAATGTCCCACGTGGGCGCAATCCAGCACCACAACGTCGCGTTTCCGTACATACGCCCCCTCACGGGCGTCGAGATGAAGATCATGACGAGGGCGACGATGAAGGGGGTGCCGTAGCAGAGCACAAGATAGGGGATGTCCATCTTCCGTAGACGCCGCGCGTCAAACTTGAAGTAAAAGGTGAGATAGACATTCACGGCCATGGACAGGGTCCAGAAGGCGTCGGCGGGCATGAACCTGACAGGCATGTATGTTAGCAGGTGCTCGGCCGGGCTGGGCTCGACAGGAGGAAACATGCATCTGAACCAAGAACGCCTGGAACTGGCAGCCGGCCGAGTCGACATCGTTGATAAAGGTCCGGGCCATCAACGTGGCTACATTTGTCATGAGGTTGCCGAACGAGGCGTAAAAGACCAGCCGGTTGATGGGCTTGTGGAAGGCCTTGGAGAGGGAGAAGGTGGCGATGACGAGGACGGATCCTATGAGCGACAGGACGGAGCATGTCCGCTCAATGATGCTGAGGACGTCTATCTGTGATTCTGCGAGGCCCGGATCCATGGCTGCGTCGGGGCGTCTCACACAACGCAGGCGTTCGCTAAGTGGTTTGCAAGAGGCAGCCCGCGGGCGGTAGCTAGGATCCTAGAGCCCGCCCCGTGATGGGTCTCATGGGCGAGCCTCGGAGGACGTGGACCAGGCGTATGGTTTGTCGGTGTAAGGCCGGGCTATGCGGGCAAGACAGTGTCGTTGGTGAAGAGCGGGTCTCTAGTCCGCGGTCGGGGATGGTGTTTCGAGCGTCGAATGCTGGGCGGGTGGCACCCTCGACTCGTGGTGGTTCCCAGCAGTCTGGTCACGACCAGGTAGTGGGACCTCGGCGGCATGGACGAGGAGAGCGGGGCGGGGGGAGGGAGAGTTCAAGTACTCGAGTGACGGTAACCAGGCACGCAGTCCGAGGATGTCGGAGAAAGAAACGCCCAGGACGATAGTCGAGCAGAGGCTAGCTGGGGTGTTGTGTCATCCCGCTGGGTGCTGAGCAGAGCAGAGCCAGCACCGGGGTTCTGGGGTCCCATGTCTGGAGTGAGCCCCCTCAGGACGGACTGACTGGCAGGCTCCCGCTTTCGAGAAAGATCTCACCCCAGACCCTTGGCAACTGTAGCACCCCCTGCCCGACCGTAAAGGTGCAGGAGGACGCCATGCAGTGGGGAGGGCGGACTAGCCAAAGAGGGCATCATTTTCCGTTTGCCCAGAGACCAGCCAAGGTGGGAGGAAGACAAGGACAATCTCGAGAGCTGGCTGCCGACGGCAAAATGCGGCCAAGAGGGAGGGCGAGGCCGCAGGCAGTTGGCAATTGGAAAGGGGGGGTAGGAGGGCGGGATGCTGTGCAACGGCAGCATATGGGAGGGCAGTGATTGGCCGGGGAGCGTGGGGATTGGGTTGGTGACGAGTCGGCCAGGAGGCAATCTGCGACTGTGTGATGCTTCCGATGAGATGATCAGGCCGGGGATGAAGTTGTCGAGTGTCGAGAGTGCGGTGCCCAGCGTATCCGACGATCTGGACAGGAATAGCCCTCCCTTCCCACCTGCTCCGCCCATGGGTCCCCCCAGAGAGGGATCTCGCGAGCAGAGCTTGCGGCGAGCAACGGCAGGCAGCTCAGCGCGGAGAGATGCGCCGAGATGACAGGCCTAGACTGGATGGATCCTGTTGGCGCAGAGCTGCTGCCGCTGAGATGGAGCTGATGGCGGGGTTGGTTGGACGTTGGGGGTTGGCCCCATGCATCCAACTCCAACAACCTCCAACCTGATTCCACCTATCCCACCCAACGCCACCCCGTCCAGCTTCCCCCATTCCCGCACCGAAAGCCCAGGCCCGCGGACAGGGGAGCCCTGCCGGCGAGGCCGATCCCCTGTGTCGCCCCATGCGAGTCAGACTTGGCACACGAACCCAGCCGTCGTTAGATCCCTGCGAGTGTTGCACTCATCGTGACGGAACGTCGCATTTTGTGCGCTGGAGGGGTCGCCGTTGACCACCCACACGCGCTCACACAGACACACACACAGGACTATCCCGTCGTCGTCCAAGATGTTTTTTGAGACGACCCGGAGCAGCAGGAGTCGCGCACGACGCACGAGGCGCGGGCTCGGCGAGGAGATCGAGATATAGGCTGTGCTTCATATCGGGCTTCCAAGGCGGACGGGCGGACGGGGTTTGCGGCTACGTGTTTCGTTGTTTTACCCGCGTCTTTTTTCACCGCGCGGCATCTCGAGTGACTGTCTGCCGGCGCTCCCAATGCTGCCTCTGATGCAGACAGCAGCAGGAGCAGAAACTGGCAGCGGCAGACAGCGGGTAGCCCGCTGCACCGCCCCGAAGTGCCTGGAGATCAGGGGCCTGCAGCATGGCAGGCTGGTCTCCGAGGTGTTCACGGCAAGCGGCGGTGCCGCACCGGGGCCAGAAACGTGTGTTGTGAACGTGGCTGGTGCTGGCGCGGAAAGTGTCGGTGACTTTCGTGTTGGAAATGAGTTTGAAGAGGAAAAAAACGAGATCGGGAAAATGCAGCCGAAAAGTTGGGCGGCCACCACGTGGAAGGCCCCACCCTCCGCCCTGGATTCCGTTTCTTGGCCACCGTTTCCCCCGAGTTTCCCAATTCTCATCTGCTTCACAACAACACCACCACACCACCCTGTCCCCACGAGGCCGCTGTCACTGCGCTCGGACGAAAACCAACTCGTCCTAAACCATGCCCATCGCCATCTCCCGCCGCCATCTCCTAGCGCCCGCCTTAGCCTGTCCCTGCACAGACTGAGTATCCATGCATAACACTTGCCCAATTGTACTCACCACACAACCCCAACGCCATCCGTTGAGGGGGCTCTGGGAATCCCGAGTCCGTCCAGTTAGTTGCTGCCATAGAATTACGTTGAAGACAGATCTCGCTTCGTATCAACACCAACCCTCGTGTCGACGGCGTACCTGCATCCCGGCCAGGTGGCAACCTATGCACTACCAAACAGGATTAGCATGATGCTCACAAACGAGACAGTCAGTTCCTGGGGTGATCAGTGTGCAGGGGCCACGCTGGCCGATCTTTCTTCAGCTTGTCGCCGCAGACCATACTCGACCCATGGCGTGTCAGTGCCAGGTTGTCTTCTCAGGCACAGGCACAGGCACTCGCCAGCGAGGAACCAGGCGAGGGACCATCTCGCAGCAGGGATTGTGCTGCTAAGTCAAGTCCCTCAACACGCCGTCCGTCGTTCGGTAGCGAATGGCATCCGTCCGCGGGCTCCATCTTGTGCCTCTTGAAACAATGCATGGTCGAACCTCAGGCACGAATACTACGAAATCGCACACCGCAAGGCACAAAATACGCGCATTCGTCACATGCACAACTCTATCAAACGTCGATGGCCCACCATGTGCTTCGCCCGCCTGACATCCCCCCCCCCCCCCCGGCAGGCCCGAACCCCTTTTCCCGCTCAGGAGAAGCTTGTTTTGACGCATTTGAGCCATTGCAAATGAATACAACGCTAATAACCAAACATGGCTTTCCAGCTTCGGCCCAGCCCTACAATAGGCTCCTTGAAGAGGCCAAGGCCCGTGGAGTCTCAACGTGCTTCTCCATCCACACCTCCACCTTCGTTGTCGATCATCCCCGCATTCAACGACGAATGGAGACCTGGCCAGTGCCAGCTACTCCGCAACGGTGGCAGGACAAACATTGGGGTCTGAATCCTGTGAATCCCCCATTGGCCCCGGCTCTTCTCGTCTCCTGTAAAATTGACAGCAGGGTCCAGGGCCGAATGGGACGTCGACACCCGCCGACCGGCCCGACTGGACGAGGCTGGTGTCCTTTGCAAGTTTGGGTAGGATGGCATCCGGCTGAAAGCTGGTCTGGATGCTGCTCCCCATGCCCCAGCCCAATCACGAAACAGATCGTTATCCCCCTGTCCCAACCCCAAGCAAGGCATTCCCAGCTCGGCATCTCAGCTGCCAAACTCCCCCGCCTCACCTCTCCAAGCTGCGGAGAACCAGGTCACCTCTGACCTGAATCATGGCTCCTGTTTGTGCGTAGTTCTTTTGCCTCCCGGTAGTTGAGAATGGGAGTTTTCGTTCGGAACCTCCCGTCCATCCCATCATGTCCATCATACCATGTACTCCCAGAACGAGTTCAACATGTCGTTTTGTTGGAAGAGCATCAAGCACCACCAGCACCATCGCAAGCTTTGCAAGCACGATCCCCGTGCCACGAGCGGATCTGTTTCAACAACCCCCATGTGAGCGTCTCAATCACACCAGCATTCTCAGGTGCGGAGTATTTGGCTGCCGGCAGCGCGGGCATCATTACCCTTTCGAGAAAGTCGACCGAGCGAAGAAGACGACGTCGTCAAAAAAGGCCAGGGGAACGTGCGCGGAACGAGCCGTACGTGATGCCTACCCCAAGCCCGGCCCTGCAGGTCGAGGGCATGTCCGCAGGCCCAAGGGCCGGCCGTCACATAGGCCAACCCGGTTTTTCCACTCGCGTACACCACCACATCGATGCGCATGCAGGTTGCTTCATGAATCGCGGACGGACTCCACGAGGGGGCTAAGGCGTCGGTGGCGCACCCATCTCCAAGTCAAGACTCGGATTAGACCCGGCTTGAAGAGGCAGCTGCATACCAAAATGGAAAGCCTCACAGGACAACTCCAAGCCGGGCACCTCCCCATTCTATGCAACGCACAAAATACACCTGCAGCAAGTGCTCAAACCCCATAAGGAAAGGGGGAGGAGCACTCTCCTCCGAGAGTGGCTGTGGACCTCCCCTCCCCTCCCCTCACATCCAAGTTCGACGTCTCGGCAGTCCCAACCCCTTGCAGCAAACCAAGTCCCACGCAACCATGGATAGGAACCTTTTCCAAGATCCCGGAACGGCAGTGATCGAGGGCATGGTCGGCACGCGCGACCCTCAGGCCTCTTCCCCCACCCCTTTTCGCAACCCCGCCTCTGCATGCTGCAGACTAAAACACCACGACGCCATCCATCCACCATGCACGTCCATACATAACCGTACATACCGCCATATATGCTGTATCTCCGCACCTTCACCCCCGCGTGACATGGTGGGGAGACCGGCGGCCTGAGCTGGAGGGCGTTGTTGGCTATCAAGAACGGCGTCCGTGTGTTGCATCACGGCCGCCGCCAACCCTTCCTACCCAGCCAAGGGCTCTGTGAGCATGTTTCGTGTTGGAGGTGCGTTGACAGTTCGGGAAAACCACGGGAGATAGTCCCCGCCGGCGTGATATCAAGGGGAGGGGGAGAACACGAGCCACTTGTTGACGCAGTGGGAGGGTTGGGGGTCCCCTTGCTCACTTCCCTCCCTCCCTCCCTCACATTCACCTACCAACATGCCGGCTCATGGGGCGGGAGGAGCGAGATGCACCCCCCTCCACACATACCTACCTGCCTCCCTAGCCAGATACACAAGCGTCCTTCCCATGGTCTCGACTCCTCCACCTCGCCTTTAGCCAGCCTGGCTAAGTAATTGTCCGTTGGTCTCGACCTCCACACCTCACCTTGTCGCGTGCCTAGAACTGAAGTTGGGGCGTCGATCAACAACACCAAGCCCGGAACCACCGACGGCAAAAAAAACAAATACCTGTGGATAACGGGTCTAGAAATTCCTCCAGGCCTTGTTGATCACAGAGGCAGTGCCATGTCAAAAGACGGGACGAAGGCTGCCGGAAACTCCATACCCAACGGCAAACTCCTTCGCCTCCCCTTCACTCACCCATCTACCTACCCATCCTACTAGGAAGGGAAAAACACCAACATCGTGGTAATCCCAAGCCCCGTAGAGAAGGGATGGCCCTGCCCCTCGCTGGCTGGGGGTGGAAGAACGTTTACGACCAATCACAGAGAAGCAGTCGAGGAGCGGAGGGTTGGTTAAGCATCAGTGGCGAAGTGATCTACCCGATGGCAAACGAGTGGGTGAAGATCCGGGGGCGGCAGCCGCCGATGGAGAACCAACAATGGGAATACGACAGGTACGAGGGCTTATCCCTGTTTTTTGTTCTTTGCTCGGATTGCCTTTTGGGTTTTGGATTTGAACCCATCGATTTATTATTGCCTTGCTGGTTCCTTTGCAGGCTCCTTGCAAACGGAATTACCCGTGCCCAGACGAGTGTGAGAGAAACGAAGCTCAAGACAAGACAAGGTAGATTTGGGTAAGGAGGTGGTAAACACAGGCCCAGTGTCTTCCTCAGACTCAAATGTAAAAACAGTACTCCCACAACCAGTACGCCGTTTAGGACGAGGTATCCCGTCTTTCTTCCCCGGATCCGATTTCCCAAATGAGGCCATTATCTGGAAGTAAAAAAAAAAAAAAAAGCAGATGCGAAATTCGTGGGTTGCTGCTGATGGTGTTGTTGCAACAGATTGTTGTATGGGTCGTGATCATCATTATTCGGGTTGTTGTTCCTCCACTTGCAAACACGACCCCGAGTCTGGGGCGGGTATCTTCCGGTTTTCGAACGGCTGTCCTGCGTGTGCAATTCCATGAACACTGAGGCCAGGGTCGCCGTTCTGTATTATGGGACATGTTGCGCTTCCAGGATTTCGACACTGGAAGGACCGTGTTCTCTGTGTCCGTATCTCTCTGCAGTCCGATCCATCCCTGGCTGGTTGGCTATTGCTGTCAAAACTGAGCGAATAACTGGCAGGAAGCTGCAGGGCAAGTCGGATCTTAAATACTCGGTGTTGTTGCCAAACTTCGCTCTCTCAGGGGCAAGTTCCACACAAACTGGCACGACACAGGGCTCGTTGGTGTGGACTTGTCCCGCAACAGCTCAACCGAATCTTTCCCCTCGCAAGAGCTGCGGGTAGATTCGCAGCCGTGTTGTTTAATGCGTTCGCATCCGACATTCACAGCCATCGAGTCCATTGACCCCCGCGGTGGCTCGCGCATGGCGGCTTGATGATGCTTGACAGCAGGGACTGAATCCTGAGCCGGGTCTGGAGCACCACTCGAGAACGAACCACCCCACTCGCCGGGCGTCTTCCAGTGGTTCGGGTTGTCTACCAAGAAACGTATTGACGAGGGCCGCGGCGGTGAGAACGAGTCGCTCGCTGCTGAGTGCCGAGTGGGTGTTGTTGGTAGCGGCCGGGAGAGGGTCGGGGGCAGCAGGACATGGCCTCTGCGGATGGTACCGTTGGGGCCGCGCCGGGGCAGTTGGCGGTTTGGCCCGTGCAGCGCGGTGAACCAGTCGTCGATGATGTCGGATGCTGGCCTTCCGTTGTCGGGAAATGCCATGATGTGGGTAGGCCGGGGGGAGGTCGGGGTTCTCGGCGTCCTGGGGCTGCTCGCCGTCTTCACCTCGGGCTCGGGGCAGGTGTCGGCAGAGACACTGTCGCCGTCCGCTTGGGGAGGTTCTGACGCAGGCTGTGGTGGCACTTCTGGCTCTTCGTCGTTGAGTGCCCTGATGAGGCTTGTCGTGGTGCCTGCGGCCTCGGCGGTTGGGCCATCGCCTTGGGGTTCTGGGTTCGGAATGGTTAACTGCGTCATCTTGGACAACATGGACTCTAGGCCGCTAGTTAGGGCTTTGGACTCGTAGACAGCGTTTCTATGGGCGGTCTAAATACCTTTTGATGACCGATCAGGCGACCCTGGCCGGGTACGATCCATACTTGCAGCCGCAGAACTGCCAGCGTCGTGGGCGTGGGCCGGGTGACGTGGAGGGATGGGCGGGGCTTCGCTGATACTTGGCTCCCTCAGGGCTTCGCTGATGCTTGGCTCCCTCGGGGCTTCGCTGATGCTCGGCTCCCTGAGGTGTTCATCTGGTGGAGGCGGGAGACTGCTGGTTGTCGAGCCCAGGTTGCTGCTCAAGGTACGCTTGAGCTTCTCGTCTGGCTTCCTCAGCTTCGCCGTGCCGGATTGTTGGCGCCCCTTCCTGCTCGAGGACGGAGATGAGATTTGTTTCTTTCTCCCCAGGGTCCCAAAAAAGCTCCGGTGCTGGTGGTCGGATGACCGTGATGTCCGGGTCGAGATGCTCTCATGGTTGCTGCTGGTGTCATCCCGCTTCTTCTTCTCTTTCTTCTCATTTTCTTTTCTTGCCCGGCGCTCTCCGACACGCTCACAGTCGTAGTCTGCCCAGTCGACTTCAAACATGGTGATCGAGTACCACGATCGGCACACCCATCGAGGGCGCGGCCGTCACAAAAATGGGGGTGAGTGAAACAACGGCCGCAGCGAGCCGGAATTTGCCCGAGGTCGGGTTGATTTCCAGATGAGGTAGATTGGTGGGTGGTGCAAGAACGGTCCAGGTGGTAGTGGTGGTGACAGTCGTGGTGGGTGGTAGTGGTAGTCGCAGTGACAGTGATGGTTGTGGTGGTGGTGGTGGTGGTGGTGCGAGCGATGAAATTGAGGGGTGCGGCCGGAACTGAGGTTGGTCGTGGGAGAGGACCAAATGCGCGCGCTGGTCGAGGCCAGTCAGTCAGTCCCAAGGAAAATGGGACGACAATCTCCCACTCAGGATGGGTCGCTCAGCGCTGGAGATCGCAAAGCCAAGTCGACCGGTATGAGGCAGCAGCAGGCCAGGCTGGTTGCTGTGCAGGTGGTTGGTCGACAGACAAAATTCCTGGGGGAGGCGGGCGGGTAAGACTCCTGATGGACACTGAGGTGAGACAGTTGGTTTCTCTCTAGGCTTCCAAACGAAGTGGAATGCAAGCCCCTCCATGTGGAAACGTGGAGGTGGAGGAGGAGGAGGGGAGGAGGGCCAGAATTAACTCTGAACTCGCGCAGCACCTCCACTACCGACAGGCAGGCACCAGGGCAGGCGGAGATGTACTGCCGGCACACACACACAGAGCACAGCGCACACAAGGGCGGGAGTGGAGCAATTTCCGGGGGCATATTGGACGGAATAGAGACCTGGTACAGTACAGCTAGCACCAGCTCGAGGGTGTATGGGTGTGGATGTGGGTGTGGGCATGGGCGTGGGCGTGGGCGTGGGCGTGGGCGTGTATCGGGTGTTCCTTCCTTTGCGCGAGTTCAGTCGGGTCCATGCCATCTCATGGTTGGGCCCAGCACCTCGAGAACCACATAGGGCAGGAACGGCAAGCAGGCGCACCTCCCGAAGCGGGAGCAGAGTTGCGAGAAACTTCTCTGCACGACGTCGACCCTCGACGTGCTCGACGCGTCTCGGCCGTTAAACCCTTGAGCATTAAACCCTTGGGAGTTTTGCTGCCCGCCAGCACAAGGCCCCCAGCCGATTCTGATCCAGCCGGCCCCGGGATAGCGCACTTCCCACACCCTGTGACGCGCAGCAAGAGTCAGACAGCGCTCCAGGTTTCTGCATTCTGCCTTGGAGGAGGCTGGCAGGGTTCGCAAACTTGTCTGGAACCAAGTCACGGATTGAGATGAGAGACCGTGATGTGGTGGTCGGAAGGCACCTGGGCTGTCCGGGCCTGCATTCGACATTGGACCTGGGTCCCTGGGGTTCGGACGGGAATGAATGCCGCCAGCTCGCCGAAGACGGATGCCCATCCCTTCCCCCCCTCGCACATTTGCTGGGCTGGGAGGCCCTCCTCACAACGCCAGGAGGGTGTGCGGTGTGCGCCAGCCCCCGCCCGGGCGCCTCCCCGTCGGTTCCGGTCATTGCGACAGTCTT
Source organism: Staphylotrichum tortipilum (assembly GCA_033296695.1). NCBI lineage: Eukaryota > Fungi > Ascomycota > Sordariomycetes > Sordariales > Chaetomiaceae > Staphylotrichum > Staphylotrichum tortipilum. The sequence continues at coordinate 42,460 of MU855502.1, read as the reverse complement.
GCAGGCGGCTCTTCGTGGTGGCTGCGGGTGTGGGACGCCGATCGGTAGGACGGATGGACAGGTGGGCGGCGGGAGGTGTGGGTGGGGCCAGGGCCGCTGCCGAGAGAGAGGCGTGGGTGGGATGGGATGTCACCTGGGTGTGTCCATGTCCAGCTCTGTACGTGTATCCGTCCGTACCTTAGACACTCGATATGGGTCCCCTGATTCAGGCAGAGTCTGTCCCTCGTCGCAGATTGCCGTTGCGACTGCATCGCAGGGTTGCGTCCGGTTGAAACTTTAAAAGTGAACGGCATCCCCTCGTTCCCCAAAGCGGTTGTCAAGCCCTCGCGCGCCTCCTCACGCCCCCCCTCGCGCCCTCTCTTCTTCGTGTCCGCGATGCCCCCTCCGCTAGCCCATGCCGCGAACCGTCGGATCATCGGAGCAGGTGCGTCTGGCTGGGCCATGTTTGCCCCGATCGGCTGCTGGGTGTGCAACCTTCCCGTTTGGAAAGGTCCCGATATTGGGAGCATAGGAGCATGGCGCAGATGAGTTTGGCGCCGTGTCACGCTGGCCTGCGTCGGGGGCGGGCACCCACTCTGCAGCAAGCAGCACGGCAATAGTCGCCCCCCGTACAGGCAAGCGAAAACTCGAGAGCGGCTGCTGCTGGGTCGAATCGCATGCCCGTCTCCCAATGCCCATTCCGATGTCCTGGGACGCGGGTTGACGTTGGATTTTGAAGGTTGCCGCATTCTGCAGATCCACTTGAGCCCTGGCTCAGCCAAGACCGCCTGTCCTGGGGCTGCCCCCACACCCGCCTGGGCCCCGCTGAGGAGAGCTGAGAAGAGCAGCCAATGGGCGGCCGAGAGCCCTGAAAATCCCCTCGGCCCGCTCCCGGGCTGCCAAGATGCGGATCTGGGGCCCCAGATCGATCTGCGCCGTTGCCGACGACGTGCGAGTGTCATCTTATCAACCCTCGATTGACTTCGTTGATTCTTGTCGAACATCCCCAGGCTCGGACTCGGCGAGTTGCTCTGCCATTTTGCTCCAAAACAAAATGGGTCCTCTGATAGGGGATGGATTTTCAGGAACCGTGTAACCACCACCCAAGGAAACGCACCACGCACCCGCGGAATCCTGCATCCGGCACGCTTCTGGGAAGGAACTGGCGGGTTGGTGGAGGGACGGTGGCGGGCGGGCGGGAATTATTATGGCTGCGTGGTGCATCGCACACGGCCAGGAGAAAATACCCCGCAGCGGGACACGGCATGCCCACACTAGAAGGGAGGCCGAGGCAGGAGGGAAGGGGAAGAGGGCGGGGGGACGAGCAGCCTGCCCGCCAGGCTTCCAAGATCCCAAGGCGCGGATACGCAGACACACAAGACTGTGCGGGCGAGTTCAGCTTGGGCACCACTCCAGGGCTGCCCTGCCACAGCCTGCGCCGGGGCGCCAAACCACAATCCTACGGCCAGGTCCCGCGGGCCATGTGCCCGGCCGGTGTCTCAGGCATACATAATTACAGCATGCTCCCGTCATTCTACAGGTTGCAAGGATGAGGCCATCCTGCGCCTCGGCGGCATGATTTGTCCCGACAGGCAGGCAGGCAGACCAGCAAGCGGGCAGACAGCTGATCAGGCCCTGCCTCCAGCGACAGACTGGAGGCGTATGGGGGAATTGGAACACGGCATGCATCAGAGCAATCTTAAACTGGGCGCCAATGCGAGGTGGGCAATCAGGATTCTGCCATGCAGCTGACGCCCCCAACAAATCTCCCATACCTACCCGTGCTTCCTGCTGAGGGATCGGCCCCCCTGAGCATGGACTTTTATGAGGTATAAACCGCGGTGCCACAGCCGCTCTCCTGCCTGCTTAGCTTCTTGCCAACAAATCCCGGCTACCTACCATGCAGGCCCATCCCAGCTTCGCCTGCAGCCTTCCTCCCGGCTCGCCAGCTCAGGGCTGGCGACACAGCAGCACAGCTCGTGCTCCCACCCTTCTTCAGCCAGGTAGATTTACCCTCATGGGCTCCCTTCAATGGCGGCAGCAGTAGTAGCTGGAAAGGCTCTGCAGTGCCGTGCCGCTGGGGCGCTTTGTCATGTGGATGATGACGATGTGTTGTTCTATTGGCAAAGGGGGCTGCATGCCCGTTGTCGATCACATTGAGGCGGGCGGCAGGCAAAGGGCAGATAAGGAAGGGAGTCGATCGTGCAAATCTCTCGAGGCATGACGGATGCGTGCGTGGATTGGGGTGTGTGGTGCCGGGCTTCGTGCCCCTGGATCGTGCATTTCTTTGCGTTCTCAGTGCTTCTTCGAATGTGCAATAATGAACTCCTCCGTTTCGCTTGAGGGATGAGGGAGGGGGTCGCAGGACTTGGATGGACACTACGGCGCTTTACTCTGACTTGGCTCTGTTACTTTGTCGAGAAGGTCCAGATAGCTCATAATGGTTCTTTACAAATGCTATGCTAGCAAAGTTTCTGCCTAGGGAAACAGAGCGAGTGAAGATGGGAACATGGCTCGGGGCTGTCTGTGTCGATGGGATGTGAATTCCATCCCAAGTTGAGATCAGTCTTGCTCCTGCCTAGGGCTCGAGAACTTGACCATCTCGTGCCCAAAATCATGCTCGACTTTGGGAACCCTATGGCCCATTCATTTCAGACCCTGCTGGTTTTGTTCCTGCACACTTGAATTTATTTCCAGACCGACCTCGACCACTGCACTTCAAATCGCCCTGGCCTTGCAACAAAAATGCAGGCTTCATCCTACTACTTCTAACCGCTCAGTTCGGACACTCGATCACGTCACCAAATAAGAAGGACCAAAAAGGACCGAAACAAGAACAAGAACAAGAACCGGATCAACCGACCTTCTCACCATGCAGCGCCTGCGCCGGCTCTTCCCCACGCTGGAGCTGCGCCGGACGCCTCTGCTCCAGCCGTGAGTGCCCGCATCCTCCTCTCTGCGACTCACTGCCGCTCCCCTACCCTCGTGGATGCGAAGAGACATGCCCGGTCACCTCCCCCGCAGCCCCATGCGCAGCTCTGCCGCCTGCCGCTTGCCGCCCAGGGCCTCAGCGCGTCTCGGCGGGGCTGAGCAGGGAGCGGGTGGTCTTTGCTGCTTGGGGGAGGGCTTCGGGGATTGGGAGAGATGGGGGAGAAGGGGGAGGGATGAGGGGGGGAAAGAGAGGCGTGGATCCGCGCTGCGGTGCGACACTTCTGCGCTGCCCGCCTCTGCGACCGACTCCAAGAACAACTCGCAGCCGGGAGGCCTGTGGTTTTTCCTCCCTCTCCTACCTCCCTTACATATCTCCCCCGGGCACCCCTCTAGCGATCGCCCATGTCTCAAACTGCCACGGGCAGGCCGCCAAAATCCCAAGAGGCAATGGCCAGTTATGCTGACGCTCGCCGCAGAGAGGACATCGAGATGCGTTCAGTCAACCTGCCCACGGCCGAGGCCGCCCAGGAGAAGCCGCCCGGCCGCTTCCAGAAATTCAGCACCAAAGTCGGCGACCTGGTCCGCCGCATCGACGACCGCGTGAGCGACTCGCCCGTCGGCCGCCTGTTCCGGCTGAAGGGGAGCGGACATGTAAGGACGAGCGCAACCATCTCTCGACGGCGGCCACGACCGAGGACGCAATTAAGCTCAAACAAATCGCTAATTCCATCACCCGCGCGCCTCTAGCCCAAGGAAATTCACGATGCCTGTTTCTCGGCCGAAATCCGTGCCGGGATTACCACCTTCACCACCATGGCCTACATCATCGCTGTCAACGTACGCAGCCGACGCCCTTCCTTGCGGCTTGAACTCGCTGACCGTCTGCAGGCTTTCATTCTCGCCGAGTCCGGTTACGACTGTCCGTGTGAGAAGCCGATCGACCTGCAGGGCAATTGTGCAAACATGGCCGAGTGGACCGCCTGCTATGATGGTTTGTCCAAGCCGTGCTCGTTCACCTTGTTGATCTTGATCCGCTGACGGCTGGCTAGATGTCAAGCTCGATCTCGTCACTGCGACGGCCGCCATGGCTGGCTTCTCGAGCGTCTTCTTCGGACTCTGCACCAATCTCCCGGTCGGTTTGGCGTAAGTATTCTCAGCCATTGCTGCCATTTCCTTCTAACCACGTACGAGGGCTTGCGCTAATCTCAATCATAGTCCTGGCATGGGCCTCAATGCCTACTTCACCTACCAAGTCGTGGGCGCCAAGGGCCAGGGCAACATCAACTACCGCGTTGCTCTCACTGCCGTCTTCATGGAGGGCTGGATCTTCATGCTCCTGGCACTGACTGGAATGCGCCACTGGCTGGTCAAGATCATCCCAGGCACCATCAAGACAGCCAGCGGCGTGGGCATCGGCCTGTTCCTGACCCTAATCGGCATGTCCTACACCTCGGGCATCGGAATCGTCACTGGAGCCATCACAACCCCGCTCGCCATTGGGGGCTGCCCGGTTGAGGATCTCGGCGCGACTGGAGAGTGTTTGAGGGGCATCATGACGAGCCCAAAGGTATGCGCCTCTCTGCTTGTCGCATTCTCTCAGGGAGGCATCACTAACCGAGCTGATCAGATGTGGATCGGCATCGTCTGCGGCGGCCTACTTACCACCATCCTCATGGCATTTCGCGTCAAAGGCGCCATCATCATCGGCATCGCCCTCGTCTCGATCCTATCATGGCCGTAAGTCCTCCCAACCAACACCATTCCAACACCCCCCTGACTGACTCCCCCCATCGCAGACGCAATACCCCCCTCACCTACTTCCCCAACACCCCCGAGGGCAACCGGCGCTTCGACTATTTCTCCAAGGTCGTCTCGTTCCACCCAATCCGGCACACGCTGGCGCAGCAGCAGTGGGACCTGAGCGGCGAGTCGGGCGCGCGCTTCGCCATCGCCCTCTTCACCTTCCTCTACGTCGACATCATCGACTGCACGGCCACGCTCTACTCGATGGCGCGCTTCTGCAGCCGCGCCCGCCGCGAGGAGGCCGACTTCCCGCGCTCCACCGTCGCCTTTTGCTGCGACGCCATCTGCATCTCGGTCGGCGCCCTGCTCGGCGTCTCGCCCGTCACCGCCTTCATCGAGAGCAGCGCCGGCATCATGGAGGGCGGCCGCACGGGTTTGACGGCGGTCGTGACCGGGTTGTGTTTCCTGACGTCGCTGTTCTTTGCGCCGCTGCTGGCGTCCATCCCGCCGTGGGCGACGGGGAGCACGCTGATCTTGGTGAGCCACATCCAAATTTCCGTCTCCCTGTGCCTTTGACCCACTAACCACCCCCCTCTCCCCCCAACAGGTCGGCTGCATGATGATCCGCCAAGTCACACGCATCAACTGGTCCTACATCGGCGACGCGATCCCCTCCTTCGTAACCCTCGCCATGATCCCCTTCAGCTACAGCTGCGCCTACGGCCTGATCTCGTACGTCCCCGTCCCCTCAACCCATTCCCCATCCCACCCCCAAACTAACCCCCCCTTCTTTTCCCCAGCGGTCTTTTCACCTACACCATCATCAACGGCGCGGTCTACCTCGTCGTCAAGCTCTCAGGCGAACGCATCATCCCCGAGAACTACGACCTCAAGGAGTACTGGTCGTGGCGGCCCCCCGGCGAGCGGCCGTGGGCCGCGCGCGCGCTGTACCGCATCCTGTACTGGACGCGCCGGCGCAAGGACCGCAACGCGTCCTTCTCGCTCGGTTCGGGCGGGGACGACGTCGCGAGCATTGCCGAGCGGGACGGGAATGATATGGGGGTCAAGACAGCTGCACCGGTGGTCGGGGAGGGAGGTGAGGTGGATAGGGAGGCGGTCGTTATGCAGGAGCCGTTTCGGAGGGTTTACTGATGGAGGACTGAAGAGGGTTGGGGGTTTGGAGAAGGGGCGGGCGAGCAAGGGTAGTTGTTGAGAAGGACTCGCTGGCCAGGAGGAGGAGGTTCGGGTTTGCCCCTTGATTTCGTTCCGGTTGTTTGAAGCTGGGTGGGTTCGGGAGGTGCTTGGCTGGTAGTTCCCACCCGCTTCAGGGATTGCGAGGAAAGAGGGATGATGATTGATGCAATTTCATGACAACGAGATGATTCGGCGGGATCATCTGTGTATTCTGTACATCACCTTTTTGTTGTGTATAGGGCGACGGTTAGGGTGTACGATGGGTTTAGTTTCCGGCTCCCTGGTGTTTTCAACAGTGTGGAGATACCGTTACGCCAACTGGTGCAATCCACTCCCCGTGGACGTGGTTGAAGTTGCCCCTTTTGTTGATGTTTGTGGAGGATCGATGCCTGATTGGCTCCCAGCTGTGATGGTTGCTGTGGGTGTTCAACCCAACGGCAGCGTTTTTGGTGTGGACGGGACCATATTGGCAAACTGCCAATTGTCAAATCCCAACAACTCCCGATGGGGTATTTCGGCAAAGACGACGGCAGCAGCAATGGCGGGATAAGAGTTGAGGAATGAAGGGACAGGTTGACTTGGACAGTGGGGTAAGAAACGGATTCCAGGGTATGGTGTTTTACTTCTGCCTCCTTATCTTATCGCAGGAAGTTGACAGGCAACCTGGAGCTTGCATCATCGTCCCTGGATTTCTGGCACTTGACCAAGACTGACTCTGAAGCCGTGGTCTCTGAGCTGAACAACAATACGGACGAAGAAATACATATTTCTCCAACCTGCGGCAATTTAACTTTAGCATATATTAAGAACCGACCGCCCGCACTTGGCAACCTCAGCGCAGGCTCCGTCTGTCCCTCCACCAGCAGCACATCTGCCACAGCTCCAGCGGGGCGAACCAAAGGGACCACTTCGCACGGCCACGACCGCAGCGCGGTCAGAGCCATCAAGATGAGTGGGGGGTGGAATACCAGTAAGTTCAATGCCTACTCAGGAAGGTCATTGACGACGAGCCAAACCGTTGACCACGCCCTTCCCCCCAGTCGAGTCCGATGCGGTACGTATAGCCCACCACCACGAGACGGTGTCGCACCCCGCGGAGACATGATACAAGAGGGCAGGCAATAGCAGACCGCGCAGCAGCTGACTGGAAACACTCCAGGGCGTCTTCACCTACCTGCTCGATAACCTCGGCGTAAAAGACGTCCAATTCGAGGAGCTCCTCTCGCTCGACCCGGACGCCCTCGCCGAGCTCTATCCCGTCTACGGCGTCATCTTCCTCTTCAAGTACCCCACCGACACCCCCTACCGCACCGACGACAAGCCACTCGACGGCACCTTTGACCACGACGCCTCGGAGCGCCTCTTCTTCGCCGCGCAGACCATCCAAAACGCCTGCGGCACCCAGGCCCTGCTCAGCGTGCTCCTCAACAAGACCCCCGACACGACCGCCGCCACCCCGGACGAGACCATCGACATCGGCCCCGCCCTGACCGACTTCCGCGACTTCACCATGGCCCTCCCGCCCGAGTACCGCGGCGAGGCCCTCTCCAACAGCGAGCTGATCCGCGACGTGCACAACAGCTTCGCGAAATCCTCCCCCTTCGTCGATGAGACCCAGCGCCACCCAGACGACGAATCCGCCGACGCCTTCCACTTCATCGCCTACACTCCCATCAACGGGACCCTCTACGAGCTCGATGGCCTGCAGCCGGCGCCCATCAGCCACGGCCCCTGCGCGTCCCCCGCCGACTTCCCCGCCAAGGTGATGGCCATCCTCCAGCGGCGCATCGCCCGCTACGACGCGACCGAGATCCGCTTCAACCTGCTAGCCATGGTGCGCGACCTGCGCGTGCGCGCGCGCGAGATCGGCGACGCGGGCCTGCTCGCCCGCGAGGAGCGCCGCCGCCGCGACTGGCAGTTCGAGAACGCCCTGCGCCGCCACAATTTCGTCGGGTTCGCCGCCGAGGTGCTGCGCGGCGTCGTCGCGCAAAAGGTCCGCGCTGAGGGCGGCGGCGGCGCGTATGACAGGTGGGTTGAGCAGGCTAAGCAAAAGATGATCAAGCGGGCCGAGGAGCGCAAGAAGGCCGGGGGCGGCGGCGGTGGCGGGGAGGATGTCGAGATGGCGGGGTAGAGGGATCGGTAACCAGAGGTGTCTATCTCAGTACCCAAGGAATTCGGGGATGGGCTAAAAGATCGGCCATATGTTACCTCTGAACTAGGACTTGGTGATAGGGAGATGGTTGCAACCAAGCAAATGCATAGCCATGGGGCGTTCGGCACTGCGTCTCTCCAGGAACATGGAGGGAAGCTTCTATGTTGGCAAAAACCGCAGCATTTCAAAGGCAGCATATAAAGCCGGAGTGACATCATGGCCGGTCATCGTGTCATCGCTCTCTCTCCACATTCCGACAATATTCCGTCTCTCTCGGCCAGCCAGGCACGCGCCCAGGTTCTACCTGGTACGCCTGCCCTTGGGAAGGTCCCTCGCTGGGTGTTTAGCCTCGAGCAAAACAGTTCACTCAACAGCAAGAAACAGGCCTGGTTTGACCAGAATGGCATCTCTTCCTCTATCATCGAAACGGTGCAGCGTGGCGGCAGTCGAGTCAAAGCAATGATATTCGGTTTAGCGCCACCCATTATCCCATCCGGCTCCGCGTGCACCCTCAGTGGTCCTCAATGCTTCTTTATTGAGTGTTCGTGACCGACTCCTTTTTTGTGTGGAATCGTAGCCTTGACCCGAAAAAATGCCATGCTCGCGTACACCGTTCCGGAAGAAAAGTCAAGCCCAGTCAAAAAGATCCCCCCATGCTCCCACGCAAACTAGCAGCCTCCGACTTAAGCAGCGGTGATAGCCTGGCGGACGCGGGCGCCGCGCTGCCTCGAGCTAAGGTGGGCCTCCTCGCGGACAACGGCCTCGGACTTCTGGATGGCCTCCTCAGCCTCGGTGAGGATGAGCTCGATGTGGCAGGGGTTGGACATGTAGGGGTTGATCTGCGTCATGTCAGTCTCCTTGCACTCTGGCCGAGCCGCGCCTGATATCCGGGGAAACGTACGCGACCGTGAGCGCGGTATGTGCGGCGGCGCTGCTTGGGAGCCTGGTTGACCTGGATGTGCTTGACGACCAGGTTGCCGGTGTCGAGGCCCTTGGCGTCGGCGTTGGCCTCAGCATTCTTGAGGAGGCCCAGGAGGAACTGGGCGGACTTGACGGGCCAGCGGGCGCGGGTGACACCGAACTGCTTGCCTGTTCCCCAAAAACAATCAGCGCCAATCCTCAATCCGACGTCCCTCCCCCTCTCCTTCCTTGGTTGTCTGCTCGCAGGTCGTCCCGCAGCCTCGTGCCCCTCCTTCCCATATCCAAATTCCAATCCTCGCGGTTTCGAGTCGTACCTTGGGCGGTCCGGCCGATCGAGCCGCAGTAGCGTCTCATGGGAACGGCCTCCTTCTTCTCGCAGACGTTCTCGAGGAAGGTCTGGGCGCGCTGGAGCTTCCAGCCGTTGATGGCCTGGGCGGTCTCGCGGGTGTTCTTGAACGACACCCGGAGGTACGACCCGCGGGAGCGAGCCGACTTCGCCGGGGCAATCTCAGTCGCGGAGTACCGAACCTAGATTTCGTCGAAACACCGGTCAGCCTGGACCCGGCACAGCTCGTAAATGTTGTTGCCCAAATCCGTCGCGCATCATCTTCCCCCGCCAACCGCCGCAATTTGAGCGGCAGAGGTTCCCCAGAAGAATCGATGTCGGACCGGCCGTGGATGAATCGTGTTCGCAGGGGTTACTGACCATCTTGACTGTTTGTCGACGTGAGGGCGGAATCGACCGAGTTGGAAATTCGGGAATGATGGTTGTTCGAAATTTTGGGGCCAGATGCGATTTTCGCGATTAGGGCTCTGTGGGTTGCGCTTGATTGGCTTCTGTGGCTGAAATTTTGGCCTCAGGCAGCAATGAGGAAGACACCGCCTTGTCTGGGTGCCAGGTTCAGCTGATAGGTGCAGTAACATTGCAGCACACAAATCCTGCTGCATTCAAATAGCACCTCCAACACCCTCGCGAAACCCAAAATCCAGCCAATCAGAGCGGCGGAGACCTCCCCAGCCGACCAGGCCAAGCCAAGCGCGTCCCCGCTTTTTTTTTTTCTGAAGCCCATGAAATTTTGCGCCCCAGCTTCGAGCTTCTTGACAACCTCGACAAGGCAGCGCATCCAGACCCATTGTGTCTCTGCAAACGGTCTGCGCACCATCACTCACCCGGTCCGCCGAGTACAACCGAATTCAAATCAATATCCCGCTTCCGAGCAACCAACCAGTCATAATGGGCTTCGACCGTGGCGGCAGAGGCGGCGGCAGAGGCGGCGGCTTCCGCGGCGGCGGTGGTGACCGTGGCGGTGGTCGCGGCGGCGCGAGGGGCGGCGGTCGCGGTGGTAAGTCTCAATTATCTCATCTCCATTGCAGCATTGAATTGCTCGGCCGCGCGTTGCTTTGTCGGCCGGACAAGATCGAGATGCTCTTCACCCGGCGGTGCAACTTGGTGCCCCTGAGTCGCGACTACGCGTGCTGCTTTCACCCCACTCTCTCAATCAAGAAGTAGTTGCTAACTGGTTTGCTCCAGGCTTCGGCGGCCGTGGTGGCGCGGGCGGTGGTCGCGGCGGACGCGGCGGCCCTGCCGGCCGTGGTCGTGGCGGGTATGTCGTCTGCCCATCGAATCGCCCACACTCGAGTGGTACTGATACGTGATCGCAGTGGTCGTGGTGGCCGTGGTGGTGCCAGGGGCGGCGGCCCGGGCGGCGCGGGTGGCAAGAAGGTCATCGTCGAGCCCCATCGCCACAAGGGTGTGTTCGTTGCCCGCGGCGGCAAGGAAGATCTGCTTGCCACCACCAACCTGGTTCCCGGCGAGTCGGTCTACGGCGAGAAGAGAATTTCGGTTGAGAACGCTGGCAAGGGCGACGACGCTGCTACCACCAAGACCGAGTACCGCGTAAGTACCAGCACACTCAACCTGGCCCGCCGAAGGCCAGGGGTTGTCTCTCCGCCGACGAACCCCGAGGCTAACAAGACGCGTCGCAGATCTGGAATCCTTTGTCAGTCGACCCATTGCGCGTCCAGCACCGTACATACTTGCTAACTTGAAGCAGCCGGAGTAAGCTTGCTGCCGGTATCCTCGGTGGTCTGGAGACGATCTACATGAAGCCCGGTTCCAAGGTGCTCTACCTCGGTGCCGCCTCCGGTACTTCGGTGTCTCACGTCGCCGATATCGTTGGGCCTACTGGTGCCGTTTACGTATGTTGCTGCCTGCCACGCCTGTAGCCGTGTCGTCCTAACAAGATGTGTCTAGGCCGTTGAGTTCTCCCACCGTTCCGGCAGAGATCTGATCAACATGGCGGTATGTCCACTCCCACATGTCCCTGCTGCGAGATCCAGGATGCTGACTTGTCGATAGACCCGCCGCACCAACGTTATCCCGTAAGCCAAGCTTAACCGATGCTGGGAGAGCTTCCAGACGACTGACATGGAATAGGATTGTTGAGGATGCCCGCAAGCCGATGGCCTACCGCATGCTTCTCCCCATGGTCGACGTCATCTTCGCCGATGTTGCCCAGCCCGATCAGGCCAGAATTGTCGGTATCAACGCGAGGCTGTTCCTGAAGCAGGGTGGTGGTCTTCTCATCTCCATCAAGGCCAGCTGCATTGACAGCACTGGTAAGTGCTTGATCCGTACTTATATCTTTGGCGCCCGCTAACATCGTTTCCAGCGCCCCCCGAGCAGGTCTTCGCCAGCGAAGTCCAGAAGCTCCGTGAGGACAAGTTCTTCCCCAAGGAGCAGCTTACTCTGGGTACGTTCACCACACACCATAACCTTTGGGTATTGTTACTGACACTACACGACAGAGCCGTACGAGCGTGACCACGCCATGGTGTCTTGCGTCTACCAGCAGAAGGAGTTTGAGGCCAATTGAGAGTGATCTCGGTGTGCTTCGTGACTCTTTCTGGGCTTTCTCACATTGGTCGGTGTTCAATAGGACGGTTGGCTTGCTTAAGTCTGGGCGGCGAATGGCGTTTGGGGCTTGCTTCTGAGCATGTGTGTGACTAGAGTGATGCAATGTGAATTGACATCTTCAATGTAACCCTCTTGCTCTGATATGAAATGCTTGCTGTGTCAGCCTCTTGATCAAGGACCCTGATATGAGTCAGTGCGGAGGCAGGTTTGTATGTCATGGAAGGGAGAAATGGGTGGCCGGGAGAAGCGGAGAGCTGAGGGTCGAGGGTCGAGACTGGAAGGAGGAGTGAGGTAATGTGAGGGAGGCAACCGAGGGTTGAGTGGGGGACGGGGAGTGAGGGCTGGGAATGGGATGGCCAATGAGTTATGATGTTTTGAGGCGAGGGGAGGGTGTTGGTCGTTCCTGTGGCTGGTTGGACAACCTCCAGAGACTCAGTCGAGCATTGCTTGCCCTCTCGAACCACCAACGATCCTCAAGGCAATGGCTTACTGCTGCCAACGGCAATAGTAAGAACTCTTATGGTGTGGTTTGTGTAGGCTGGGGCCTCAACCCAACAAGATATACAGAAACACGGATCGAGTACCCAATTAAGGGGCGCCTAGACGAAGATATTCACGTCACCGTCGAGATGCTATCATCAAAATACTTGGTGAACTGTCATCGGGGCATTGCAACTATCTCTGACGCCTACCGACTTCGTAGACTGGAACTCAATACCAGAAGCTTCACCCATTAATGACAATACCAGCAACATTCAGCCTCTGACATCGATGATAACTACCATATGTATGTATACACGGGAAGCCTTTTTGATACGCCGGAACAAGCGCTTAACTCCCACCCGTCCGCACCTATGAGAAGTATGTATTTGCCTGTCGCCACAGACAACATGTGACGATATCAAATGCTGGGTTTAGGGGGTGGCGTCAGGAACACGATGACTTGATATGCACAACACCGAACTCGTCGGAACCGAGGCTCCAACCTCCCCAAATCTGGCTGGCGCGGGAGCAAGTGGCTTGGGAGATTTCACGATCCTTCGTGCCGTTGCCTGACGGGTTGAGGCGGGTTAACCGCCGTGTCCAGCGCGGCTATTGTGATGAGGCAGCATCTGTCTGTCCATACGAAGAGGCTGGCATGGCATGACATGGCGTGGCTGGAGAAGCCTTGCTGTTTCCCAGCACCAGGACTCCAAGCTTCAAAACAACCCAATGATTCCCACAACAACCCCAAACCTCCACAGCACCACCAAATACGACCACGCCACAACCCGCAAAAATTCTTCCTGACGGGCACGTGTGCATGGTCCCTTTGAGAACAGGAACGAACAGGTGGAGGAGCAGGACACGATCACCTCGCGCAAGAAATGACAGACCCTTTCCCTTCTCACCAAACCCCACTTACCCACACCGCAACAACCCAACACCGCAGCAGAGCCTCACCATCTCCATCCCACCCAAAATTGCGTAAGGCAAGTTAGTTAGTTAGTTAGCACCCCCAAAGTGTCGTCAACCCCGACAACAAGCCCAAGGGGGGAAATAGATTTGGTCGCCGACTAATCCGTACCCTGCAGCACTTATCTCGGAAGGCGTCGTGCCCGAGCCCCGGGTCAGGCACCTGACTTGGGTGGCAGTTTTTCTCCCTTCCCCCCAACAAGGGCAGAAAATCCAACGAGACGAGAAGGCACAACAGGGGACCAGGGCGAGGGTGGTGCGGTGGTGCGGGGGGTCGGTTGGGGATTGAGAGATTGGACTGGGCTTGACAAGACGGGATTTGCCGCGCGCCTTGTGCTGGCCTTGCTCGTTTGGGGCGTGGGTGACAGGGCCTGCTTGGGTCGAGGGGGCCGGGGGTTGGTCCTTGGGACTGGGGCAGAGAAAGGGACGAGAGAGGATGCGATACGAAGCAGCAAGCTGGGATGTTTCCTGCTGCTTGCGCATCACCACCACCAACCTACGGGTCTGGTCTGGTCTGGTCTGGTCTGGTGGACAGTCGCAGTCGCAAAGCTAGCTGTGTCTCTTGATAGCTTCGCCAACTATTGGGAGGAGAGGGGGAGGAGGGTCATTCCTTCGTGCAGTTTCCGGTTGATGCTCCGGATGTGGCAAGCATGGGCAATGGATTTGGTTGGTTTGGCCGACGCTTGCTGCTGCAGCGAGTGTCCTGCCAATCCAGTCGGTCGGGTTCGTCCTCCTCCCGTCCCCCCCATCCCTCTCTCCCCCTGGGTGGCTTGCGGGAGTGGTTGTGGTTAGGGGCGGTTGGACTGGACCAGAACGAACGAGCCTTGCCTCGCGCGAGGGGCTAGACCTGTCAGGGGCAGGAGGCGCGGCTTGTGGTCGCTGTGCGTCTGTGCGAACAAGCTCACTTGGCCGGCCCCCACCATGGAGTCTTTTCCCATGTGGCAGAGCAGGGAAGAGGGCCGAGAACCTGTGCACGCGGAGCATGTTGGGGCACGTTAGCGCGGGCTCGGGGGCCGGAGGGAGACGTTTTGGCACGGGGAGAGGACGGACAGGGGGAGGAGGACGAGGACGGGGAGATGGGGAGATGAGGGAATTGTGTCATGTCATCACGACCCGTGTTTTTTTTTT
>MU855502.1:0-27033 GCA_033296695.1 Staphylotrichum tortipilum | reverse complement strand
GGCGTTTGTTGCGTCCTCAACCGATGACTTCAGCTCTCAGCCCGGGACCTGGCGTCGCGCGCGGGGGTTCGTTCGACAAGCAACAGGAAAAAAAGAGAGTTTTCGCGGCCCATGGCGCCGGGCGGCATTGGGGGCGATCCCGAACCACGCTGCTGGGACGAGCCCAAGAACCCGGGGCGGGATGCAAGTCTGCCCATCAATTTACGACCTGCCTGTTACGGACAGCTCCCAAACCCAGGACGGCTGTGGTGGCGCCCCAAGCTGTACGGTAAGGCGATGCGATTTCCGATCTCCGGGAACAAGCCATGCGACCTCATCTCGTCAAAGGTTAAAAAAAAAAAAATCAAAGCGCAGGGCGAGCGATCAAACGCTCTCTCCTGTCAAGCGGCCGCCGCCAGGGCAGCGTTGCCATGCGAAGGGATCGACAAACCCTCGCCATGTCGCACTCGCTCGACCGAGCGCACCTGGCAGCCACCAAGACAGCAGCATGTACTCTTCAGTACCTCAAGCTCCCCTCCCCCTCCCCCCCGCAGGGCAACGCACATGCCGGGAACAGCTGCTCAGATCATTAATTATCACCTACCGTGTAAATTAATTGGCTTATGCGCTCCACAATCCGCCACCGCAGGTCGACCGGGGTGGTCGATGCTGCAGACAAAACAGACAGGCGAGGGGGTAGGGGAGGGACGCGGGACAGAATGCATCGCTGCGAGGCACGGGAACTTCCATCCAGCAAGGGCCAAGCAGGCCAGACATGGCAGGGCCCCCCTCGAACCCACCCGACAACAAACCACCCGACCCGACCACGATCGATGCTGGTCTGGACCGACCAAGATTCGCATCTGGGGCGAGTCCAGGCCGCGTTTTGCGTCAGTTCCAGTGAAACAGAAACGGGACTATCGCAGATGCAGAGAACTTTGCCATAATCTCGTCCGCTTGCAGCCAGTACAACCCCCTCCCCCTATCAATGACCGAACGATGTTGCCGTCTAGGTTGTCGGCGGCGGGCGGGATGAGACACCAAGTCGCATCGAACCCCTCATCTGAAGCGAGCCACCTAGCCCATGGAATGGAGAACATGGTGGTCTGGGCCTGGAGAGCTCCGCGACCGAGAGGCATCCTGGCTTGTCGTTTGACCCCTCCAACCAAACCAGCCTCCCAGGCCGGTCCCCCCAGGGCCTGGAGGCTGGCTGGCGTCCCCAATAAGCGTAATCTGCGGGGGGGCACCGCGCTACCTACCGCTAGGGGCTTGATAACGTGGCAGGCTCAGCCCAATGGGCCTGGCCCCGGGCCCGAGTGGTGCGATTTTGGGTTGGTTGGCGAGGGCGTGTAATCGGGTCGTTGCTGGCCAATCGCAACTTTTGTTGGTTGGACTCCCTGGGCAGCAGGTTAGGGGGGCAGGGCTCAGTCGACAAAACAAAACAACAACAACCCTGATTGTGGGCACGGGGGACACTTCCTTCGCCGGAGTGAATGCCGAGGGAGGGAAGGGATGGGGGAAGTGGAAGCCAGACCGCCGCCCGGGTCCGAGTCTAGACTTGTCGTTTTTTTCTGACTTTGCTCGCTCCGTGAGGTTACATGGCTCGAGCAACGCGGGGGAGGGAAAGCGGAGAAAGCAAGAGGAAAAAAACATGCAGTCGGTCGCGCGGTGGATTCCTGGCGTGCTGATAGGCTGCGAGAACGGGGAGCAGCGAACGGGAACAGAGCCTTCCGGGGCGCAAGCGCGAATTGGCCGCTTCTGGGCAGCGACAGGAACAACACGCTTTGCTCTTCTGCTATGGTGCTCACCTCATTTCTGTTTTTGGGAGGGTGTTGGCGAGCCGCCACATGTTTCCCCGTCCTCCCCGAGCCGCCTGCCCTGGGCATCCCTTCGGTTTGATGTCAATATTTCCTCGCCTCGCCTCGTCGACGGCGACAACCAGCGCTCGGGCATGTCATTTGTTGGTGATGTGGGAAAAGGCCCTGGATGATGCGGGTGGTTCCGATGGGGGGACCTTGCATTGCCTCAGAGACAAGCCCCATCAATCAATCGACATTGCTTGGATGTGACACCGTCATGCCAAATTTAGGCCCAGGGAGAGACGTTGCTGTTGCTGCTGCTTTCTTGTTGCTTGGTCTGCTGCGACCTTTGCTGCGCTCCCGCCCGCCACTGCCCCAACCCTGCCGGACCCGTGGATCAGTTTTCCGTGGGAAGATCGCCTGCGGGGGGTGTTCATGTGGCACGGCCTGGTCAAGTGGTGTCCCCATCCCGTTGCAACCTCACGTCAATAACATCAACGTTAATGGGAGATTCATTTTACTCCGTGCGAGCCGCATCGTTATCCGCCGCCCCTCTTCGGAGCAGTCTTGGAGGGACGTCTCGTCGGGGAACATGGTCCAAGGAGAGAGTGGCCACGACTGCTCCGGACGGGCCACGGGGGGGTGGATCCCTTCCCGTGTCTCACCAGCGGCATCATGTTGTTTTGGAACCACGCCCGACTTGAAAGCTTGTTGCTTTGCTCGCCTCTGATTCATCGCCCAGGCCGTCCCTTGCAATTCAGGGTTTTCTGAGGGGTTGCGCCTTGGCGGTGTCCTGGAATCAGAGGGTTGACGGTGAGGGGTGTTTCCGGGACCTGATTGGCTAGGGAACTCTCCGGTCCTGAGAGGGCTAACCCATATCAAGTTAGGATGACTTACAACCCCTACCGCTCGTTTACGATTTCCTACTTGGGCAAGTTTGATTCACCTGCTCAGAGACCTGTGGCACAGCCCAGCAACCTCCCGTGGCTGGCAGTGTCGTCCGGCAGCATCAGTCTGGCAGATTCCGAGAGCAACCCTCTGTCGGGTCCTTGCCGCGGCTCGTGCTAGGGCCATTCCCCGTGGTTGAAGGCACCCTCAGCGCCAGAGCCGGGAGCCGCAAGCATTGGCCTCCGCGCTCCCACGTCGAAACTCGGTGGAGGAGCCAATCTCGACGTGTTCCACCAGGCGGCCAGGACTCCCCCTCTCGAGCTCCCACACCGTACCACCCTACCGAGACCCTATCCCGGACAGCGACGAGGAGGTGGCCGGCAAGACCCGTGTATCGTCGATGTGACTTCGGGCGGGTGCGCTCGCTTGTCGTTGCCTCACTTGTTGCGCGAGACCCTGACGCTTGGAGTCGACCCGATGCCGCCTCCTCGGGAGCAGCTTTTTTGTCGCCCGACGTCACTCTCGCCAGCCACTCTGCGATCTTGTGATGACCAACCTTCTTCGAAACAGCGTCTGAGAAGTTGAATCTGGGGTTTTGTTTCAACGGCGTCGAACATCACCCGAGATCGGCTTCAAAACAGGGCCCCTACGCTAGCGCGGACCCAGCAGTTGGGAAAGATCTTCGCCAAGTGATCGGCATTCGCTGGATTCGGGGTGGCCGCCTTGGCGCCCTGATTGAGACAGGCAGCGGTGCACGGCCCACATGTGTGTTGTGTCGTTTGGGGGTCATCGTTGTCACTGTTGTCACTCCCATGTTGTCCTCGGTCATTCAACTGCAACCCATCATCGCCAAATGATGCCCTTTTCACCCAAGGTGAGCGAGATCCGGCCCCTCACCCCCTTCTGCGGACATGGGCAAGCAAAAATGCCTTACCACTCGTTTCATTGCCCCTCGGTCCCGTCCTGTCCTCAAGCGCTGCGACAGCCAGGGGGGTAACCCAGGGCCGTCCGATTGCGCTGTTCCCCTTTCGGCCAGTCGCACTCATTGCCTAAACTGGAACCGACCCCCTACATAATTGCCTGAGGCAGGAATGCAACCAGGCCCAACTCGGAGTTTTGCCGTCTGTCGAGCCCAATCCGATGGATGGAAATCCTGTCGAAGAGTTTCAATGCGTTGGTGAGTGAATTCTTACTCCGCAAGTTGCAGAGTGCAGTGCACAGCCCGTGATGTCACATCCAAAAAAAGAGTCCCGACATAGGGGTGGCGCAGTCAGTCTTCAACGTGGGAAGGGGATCATTTAGCTCAGCCCTACAGCTGTACCGAACTTTTGTCTAAAGTAACGTATTTTACGGTAACTTTACCAGCACTGCTTGCGATGCCACCCACCGCATCTGCAACACCTGCAGTCATCTGTCTCTGACAGAGAGCATTCCCGCCACCTGTGCAGCAGGACAAGCTCTGTCCGATCTTACTGCTTCTGGGGGCCACACCGAGACATCCTCGCCGCAGACGCGCCTCGACGTCACCACCACACGTGTGTGTCGGCAGATGTGACCCTCCATCCGTTGGGGGGCGTTTCTCGCTGGACCTGACGATCGCTTTGGGCCATGGTTGGCCGATGTCTCGTCGGTTGCGGCACAGCTGTTATTAGCTGTTCTTCAGCATAACCTGCTCGTTCGTCCGAATCCGCAGTTCCCCCCATCATCACGCAAAGTGATCTCTCTCCCTCAGCTTGTTGCCGAAACGACGACCCTGTGTCAAATTTCCTTCTGCCCGCCCACCTCTCACGCTCGCGGGCTGGGTTTCACACCGCGCGAGCAGAGACGAGAACCTCATACATGCCCCTTTTCCTCGCATGTTGTTGCGGATCGCCTCGTGGCCAATCATGGCCCGTGAGCTCAAGCGCATGACGATTGGCACGGCACGGCGCACAGTCCAAGACGACGGCAGCGTGGTAGCGTTATTTCCCGGGGGCGATACGCTCTGACCAGAACGACATGCCCCCCGTCGGCATCCTCCATCGGCTTCATCCAACCGGGGAGCTTTCACTCGTCACCGTCCCATCGTCAAGGGCAGCGGCTGGCTGATGGGATCCGGGTTTTCCTGTATCATAAGCGTGCGAAATATCAGTGTGGTCCTCCACGCGCGCCAGCGAGACGGACGGGGCCTGGGCCCAGAACTTTACAGAACATGGACAAGCAATGCCGCCGCCGGCCAGCGGGGGTGGCGGAGTCCCCGTCGTAGGGACAAGGCCACGTCTGGCCGGCCAAGCCAGGAACAGAGTTTCCCTCTCCTCCCTTGTCTGCATCGCCAACGGTGATTGAGCGGGCGGCCAGGGCTAGTGACTGCGCCTGCCTCGCTAGGAGTCCGGAAACAAAGTGCCCACATCGAACCACGCAGCTGGGACCTCCCCGTAGGGCTGACCATCGCGGGCGGCGCGCGCACCACCCTGTTGTTCGTGGCGTCCGTCCTTGCTGCCCTCGCGGCGCGCGCATGGGGGAAGGGAAGGGGGGGCTGCTCCCTGCTGCTGCATGCGGAACGCAAACCGTAGGACAGGAGAGGGTTCTGATGACTGCTGCTTGCTGCAACGACGGGCTCGGCCGTGGGGTTGATTGGAGCTTGCTCCGTCGGGCGTCCTGTCGCTCCCGCGGTAGGGGGCTGCTGACCACCACCAGGCCACAGCGGAGGTAACCAGCCCGCCACGGAACCAGTCGGTTGGAGACTGGCGGTGGCTGACTAGGCGAGGTGGCGCCGAAGCTTGGCGTTGCGTTGATGGTGTGCTGCGTGGACAAGGATCATCATGGGTGACGGTGGGTAAGTGGGCGAGCTCTTCAGGTCAGTCGGTTTTGGAGCTCCAACCTCGAACCTCCGTGCATGGGACCAAGCTCCATCAGGGACCGTCGCATCGAAAAGCGAGAGCTGCGAGTCGCAGGCCTTGTTCATGACGATGCGAGGACGGATCGAGGTTAGAATTTCATGTTGTTCTGATGCCACGTTTCACGGCGGTGCTTCGCAAGCAGCATGCTGGCCGCCGCCCTGCACAACTCTTCCCCTCGTTCCCTCGCCCAATGGCTTCGCGATCCCAACTTTTGCGCGCACCGCACACAGCATCGGCTCTCGGCCCCTCGGGGATACCACCATAGCACAAATCGGCGACCTCATGCGGGAAATGTACGACAAAGCAGTTATTTTGCACCGCTTGGGGTTGCGGATGGCTGCATGGGGGGGCGCTCCCGCATCAAGGGTTCGGTCTGCTCGAAAGGAATTTTCAGGGAGCACACACACACGCAGCCAGGTCACGAGAAAAACCCAGATGGATGGATCGACCGGCAGCGACAGGATGGGACATGACAGACAGGGCCCAAGGAGCAGGACAGGGACCCTGCAAATGCAACGCAACGACCAAGCAGCATCTCTGTTTTTTGGGGGGGGGGGCAGGGGGGGGGCAGGGCAGCAGCAGGGCCATGCTGTCCGTCCTAGCCAAACAAGATGCCGGGACACACTGCGAACGAGAAACCCTGGCATCGCCCTGATCTGCAAGCCTGCTCCCTTCTCCCCCCGGCCTTCTCGCACCGTTCTTCTCCTCGCCTCGTGTTGGTGGTGTGTGGGGGAAGTATCATAATTCTCAAACAAACAAGACAAGACGAGGAACGGGACGAGACTCGCCCCAATGCAACCGTGGCGTGCCCACCGCCCAGCGGTTTGCATGTGGTGGTTCCCCAAGGTCCCTTGGGTCCCGGGACCAAGGTCGCGAGCGTTGTTGCACCGCCCCCTTCCCAAGGCTTGCACGTTCTTTTTTTGGATTTTAGCTTTTTTTTCTTGCTGGGTGTTCTGTTGCTCTGCCTCCCCCACCCCGCACGACTGGGGCGGCGAGTGGGGATCAGGGGTCCCGTCTCTGGCCGAACGACCTTTCCCTTTCCCTGCTCTGCGTCCCGCGCCCCACCTGGCGTAAAAGCAGCCAGTGGGGAGCCAGACAGCTGCCGGCTCAGCCACGTCTAGTCTCGATCTGGGTTCATTCATCGAGCCGGCTTTGGCGCGATGCCGATCCTGAAATGCCTCCACTGGATGGGCAGAGATTCGCCCTTCGCTTGTCGAAAATCATTCTCGAGTGGGGGGGGTAACTCAACCCTGGCGCATCTTCACCGCGTTTCCCGACACAGCAAAAAGAGCAAGAATCGTTGGCGCGCTGTCAATTCTCAAGATCGCTTCGCCCCCTTTCTTGTCGTTGGGGATGCAGGGCCCTTTCCCGCCCGAAGCGCTTCTGCGCCCCGAGCCGAGAGGTTGTTGGTCACGTCCGTTTTAGATTCGAAGGGAGGGTCACAGTGTCGCGGCGGGCATAGATTGTGTGGTTGGGTGGGAGATACTTGGGAGAGATTGATGCGCGATGCAACTCTCCATCCGCGGGATGGCGGCGATCAGCAAGCGGCGTCGCCGGTTGGGTCTGAGAAATCACGTGTGATCAGAGACACGACGCCTCTTCCCCGCGGCGGGCGGCGGCCGTGGTCGACGCGGGGGGAACAACAAGAAGGGGGGGTCAGTCAGAGAGACCAGGCGACCGACCAACAAATGAGCCATGACATCTGCCGGGCGGGACGGGAGCGTTGTGCTACCGGGGAATTCACCGGTCCGGTCCCTTGTCCATATTAACTGACTGGTTACGTATGGAGAGAGCGTACATGTGCGCTGTCGAATCTGTACACTATGTGTGTTGCTCGTATCTCGGTGGCACTTGGGATTGGGATCGTCAGCCAGAGCAGACCCAGAGCCTGCCCCGTACCTGAGTCGCAAGCCCGACCCTGCGCGAATGGCCCTGCAAGTGTGCATCTTGTGCGAGGTGCGTGACGTGGTTTCGAAGGTGCCCTGGGAATATGGGTTAGGGTGGGGGGACACGCCTGTCTTCTCATTTCATAGATCGGTATTTTATTTTTGTTTTGTCTTTTCCCCTCTCTCTCCTTTGCTTCGTTGGGTTCTGTTGGGCTGTTGGCATCGCATCCATGACACAAAAACAACTGGTCGGGTTAATCTGCGCTAAAAAAGCTTGGCTCTGGCGGGATGAGCTTGATCGTGCGCAAAATCCCGGTGGGGTCGAGGTCACGTTTCCATCCAACCCCACACGACGACGCAAAGCTCCGCGGTAGGCGGGTGGTCGGCACCGAACAGTCCCCCTCCCCCAAAAAACGCTCACAAAAACTCGCTCGCAGGATTCCCTTATGCGGTAAAACCGCGGGGGGGACAGGGACACGCACAAGGCGGACGGCCCTGCCTGTGCAAGGTTCCATCCTCCATTTCATTTTACCGACCACGACACGCAGCGAACTGACTGGACGAGATACGACGGGGCCAGCGATGTTGTGGAGCGGCGACTAGATCGCTCGCGGATACGTGGGTGTGAGTTGTGCTGTGCTGTCTGTCATCTCTTCTCCGCGCTGCCAAACTTAACTCTCCACGGAGTCGAGTGCATTGCAGTGCCTTCTTCCCTCGCGAGATCTGGACTTGCATCTGCAATGCGTTTCGAAGTCTCGACCCGCCGGCGTGTGATCACACGATGCGCCTCCGCCAAGAAAGGTCCAGATTGCGGATGCAGGCGACAAGCCACGATTCATACCGTTTGGTTTCGTTTTCCTGCCCGGGCGGGAGGGCTGTCCCAATGCGGCCAAGGATAAGGCTGTGCACCTGCACTCCGATCACCTCGACGCCGGGCCCCGCGCTCCCATTGGCCTCGGCGGGAAGTGGTCAAGCCACCATTTCTCAAAGAAATGATCGCAAGGGACGGGGAACGGGGGACGGGGGGTTGGAAGGGATGCCAGGAACCGGGCGTGGCGGCGGGCGGCAGGCTTGATCACCACGACGGCGGGCACACCACCACCCACCCACACCCACCCACCAAGCCGGGAGTGCGCAGCAGCGAGTCCCGCACAAACCATGAATAAAAATAACTTCATGTATCTTCGGGACATCTGGCATGCAAAATGATGCAACCAAAATACAGAGGACAGGGCCTGGGGGGCACGCGTGCATCTCGCCAGAGCCTCCACAATATTCCGACTGCGGCACCCAGCGACACCACACACCGCAACCACCACACGGCGGCGGGCGGCAAGCGGCTGCCTTCTCCGAATTGCGACGGGGGGAGCACGGCGGGCGGGCTCTTGCAGGCAGACCCTCGCCGTCGCCTCACATTATCCAGTCGACACAAGCAGCCGCGGCAGGCCGCCCATCGACTGCCCCCCAGGCCAGGCAGTTAGTTATCTCAGTGGAGCAGCCGAGACGACTGGCGCGCTGCCATCGCAGGGTCTCGCCGGCCGGGCAAGGCGATGCGGGGAAGGGGGAGCATCGGGAGCGAGTGGAGGGACGGGGGAGAGGATATCCGTATAATACGGAGGACTGGTCTCTCACAGTGCCACCAGCTAACGAGTTACTGACCAGAAGGGAGGGAGGAGGCTTGACCGGTGACAGCACAGTCGAAAGGATCATCCTGAATGTGCATACAGAACGCAGCATGTAAAAAAAAAAAATGGTCTGGCCCTGGGCTGTTTTTGGGTGGTGGGCTTGAAGCCAACTGGCACCCCTAGTCGGTCGACTCTGGGATCTTTGCACCCGCCCAAGGACGTGCATCCGCAGGGGCATGGCCGGCAGAGACACACTCGCTCGGCGATGCAGGATGGGGATGGGGGATGTGGCCGCAACAAGTCGACTGCAAGTCAACTGCATCGGGAAATCGATGCTTGGCCTGCTGCGGGCGTGCTGGTCGCGTTTGGGGTGGGTGGTCGCCGTCTCTCACCAAAGCCAGGGGACGAAGAAGCAAGGTCAGGCACAGCAACAACAAAACAGGAAAAAGGAATTCCAATCGCCTGGGCATCTCAGGGGGCCCCGATGGGATGCGATGGATGGATGGGTGGGTGGATGAGAGAGATCCAGTCCCATCGGCTCTCGAGCGGATGGGATCAAGCCCCTTACACCCACAGCATCCGCGCGCTAGTTAGGTACCAGTTGAAGGCGGCTCAGGAGTCAGTCGAGTCGAGAGAGACGGGGCCGTCCCAGCCAGAGAGATGGCGGTCTGGTGGTGGTGGTCTGGCGGCGAGGGGCACTGACACATTTCGACATTGGGCCCTGGGGCAGGGATCCGATGAACAAACAGAATGCACGAACGGGTGCCAATAAATTTGCAGCGCCCAGCGAACACAAGAGAGGATTTGGGGAAACGCGGTGGGTGGTGGAGGGTGGGGGAGCAGGGACGGGATGCTTCCTACCCGACCAACTGAACAGACCAGGACGCCCATGATTTGTTTCAGTCGCGGCCTGCTCGACCCGCGGGAGATGGGACATGGCCGCGCGGGCTGGCCCTTTCAGGGCATCGCTGGCCTCACGGTACCGAATCGACCCCTCCTCGCCCATGCTGTGTGGTGGTCCGCGTTGGCAGGCCGAGCCTGGCCGGGCCCATCGATGCGATGCTGGAGGCGGCCCAGAACTGACCGGTCGCTGGTCTGTCTCCTCTCTCTCTCTCACATCGTCCAGGCCCATTCGCCTCTCCTCCTCTCCCCTCCCTCTCGCTGGAGGGTGCAGTCGAGGCCCACACGCACCCCCCAGGAGGGCACACCAAGCCGCCTTCGAGGTCTCCGCCCAGTCGCTTACCCCTGTCCCCCAGTCCAAACCAACCAGAGACTCGAACGGCGGGTGGTGGACTGGCCAGTGGGCGCAGGGTTTGCCAGGACCTCAATTTTGGAGAGGGCGCCAATGTACCAATGTACCTCCTGCACCTCTCCCCCCCGTCCCCGTCCCCACCCTGCCCCCCTGACTGCGGCCACGGCCACACCCACCACCCCCCCTGGTCGACCCGAGCCCAAAGGCAGCCAACCCATGTCACGCAAAAGTCGCCAGGCATCCCTGTCCTGCCCCCCTGCGCACACTGCCCCCCTGTCGCTGCTCATGTATCCACCCATGCAATGTATGTACTGAGCCTCGCTGGGCCAGGAGCCCTACTGGGACCGCGAGATGCTCCTCCAAGTGGATGTGTCGCCGGTATATAGAAACCTTCACCCCCCTCCCGCCGCACATCTGTGCTGCTCATAACTCTGGCCTTGTCCCAAGACATCACCAACAACACTCCAGCCCGTGCACTCACGCCTCGCCCCCCACGAACAGCAGATCAGCACACCCACTTGACAAGTCTAGACTCCTGTCCTAGGCTCCCTCCCCTCGGTCCCGCCCAGCTAGGCCAGGCACGCCTGAACCATCACACCGGGCTTCGACAGTGCCACTGGCGATCAGTACAACAAGCAGCCGGAGGATCATCAGAGAAAAGAGACGGGTCTCGCGAGGATAGACCCGCCTCTCCACACTCACTTGCACGCGCCCCACGCACGCTCACGAGCCGAGCCGACCCGAGGCGACCCGGCGCTGTCTGACGACCCAAACCGATCGATCTCCAGGTGGCATGCGCATGTGTCAAGGTCAGTGGACAGCGAGTGCGGTGTGCTCTGTTGTCCAGCGTGGGCCTCGTCGTGACTGACGCGCATCTGTGTTCTCATCCTCAGCCTAAGGTTGCGGCGTCCCTGAACACACTCTCCACAAGAGAGCGCCGTCCAGGCCAGCCCAACCCATCTCGGGGCCTCCAACCCCCCCACGGCCACGGCCAACACCATCACTACACCACCACACCCACCCACCCACCCACACACACACACACACACACAACTCAGGCACCATGAGCTACCCAGAGCCTCCCCACTACTCGACAACAACAATGGACCTAGGCATCTCGCCCGAGCCGTACAGCGCATACCCGCGGTCGGCGCACGAGTACTCGACATCAGCGATGGGGTTCGACAACGGGGCGATGCCCTACTCGGAGGGCGCGTACGTCTACGGCGGCAGCGGCAGCGGGATGGCGTCGCCGGGCATGTACCCGGACGACGTCGAGGTCAAGTGCGGGCCGGCGTCGGACCTGAGCATCGCCAGCGCATCGTCGTCCAACATGGGCTCACCGCTGTCGAGCCACGGGCAGATGGCGCCGATCCCCGACTGGGCTGCCGCCGCTGCCGGCGCCGCCCCGCACCACGCCCTCGGCGTCACGCCGGGCATCGTCGACCAGGGCGACTACTTCCCCGGCGGCGACTACTCGTTCGCCGTTGACGGCTTCCACCACCACGCCCACCACGCCGCCTACGACTTTCCCGCGACCGCCGGCAAGGCGCCCGGGTTTGTTGGTGAGTTTGCCCATGTTCCGCGGTCTTCTTCCCAGTCGTTCTCGATTCCTCGTTCTTCCGCTTGTTCTTCTTCCTGTTGTCCTCCTGGCTCTGGCCTGGGCGTTGTTGCTGCTGCTCCTTCTGCTGGGGGCGTGCCTCTGTCTCTGGCTGCTGGTGGGCGCTCGCCAAGCCGCCCCAGGACCAGCTCCTGCCTGTCTTGCGAGTCTGGGTCCACTGTGGTGGCCCTAAGCTCCGAGCACCAGCAGCAGTCCCAGTCGCAGACCACACCCTCTGGCAGCCCTGGACAGCAGCACCAGACGCTCGCCCTCGACACCCGCCTCGCCCAGCAGCAACAGCAGGTCGCCTTTTCTTATTCCTCTTCTGCTGCCTCTGCTTCTTCTGCTTCCTGCTCTTCCGCGCTCTCATCGGGCCTGCTCTTGACGCCGCCCACCCATTCTGCGTCGTCGTTCCCCCCCTTCTCTGCTGTTTCCTCTGCCTCTGCTTCTTCCTCCCTTTTTTCTTGTCCCTCGCGCGCGGCCTGGAGCAGTCCCCCACCGCACCACCACGCTCCCACTGCTGCTGGTGGTGGAGCTGTTGCTGCTGCCCTGGCCTGCGGGTCGCCGGCCCGTCCCAGCACGCCCACCCCCCGCTTCGTCCCTCGTTTCTTTTCTCAGTCTAGCGGGC
This sequence comes from Staphylotrichum tortipilum, assembly GCA_033296695.1. Taxonomy (NCBI): domain Eukaryota; kingdom Fungi; phylum Ascomycota; class Sordariomycetes; order Sordariales; family Chaetomiaceae; genus Staphylotrichum; species Staphylotrichum tortipilum. The sequence goes on along the minus strand of MU855502.1, from coordinate 14,497 downwards.
ATTTCGTTCCTCCTCTCCAGACCTGTCGGTTTCCTCAGTCACGGCGGCGCTTGATGCGCGCTGCTTCCCCCCCTCGCGACATGGACCCCGTTGCTGACATGGATGCTCCCCACCCCGGCGCAGATCCCTCTTTAATACACCCCGACGTCGTGCGGCCCCCCATGGCCATGCCTTACGACGTGACCCCCTCGTACCCGGCGCCCCCCAACTCGGGCTATCCGACCTCGCCCGCCCTCTCGGTCTCGGCCTCGCCCCAGCTCCGCAACGGCAGCACTTCGCCCTTCATGCATAATAGTAATTACCAGCCCTACTCGCCCTTCGCGCCCCCCGTCGACCCCCAGCGCCGCGGCAGCCTCGTCTCGTACCAGTCCAACTTCTCGGGCGAGCAGCCCTACAGCGGTGATGAGTCGAGGGAGAAGCAGCGCTGCCCCCACCCGGACTGCGGCAAGGCCTTCAAGGACCTCAAGGCCCACATGCTCACCCACCAGACGGAGCGGCCCGAGAAGTGCCCCATCACGACGTGCGAGTACCACGTCAAGGGCTTTGCGCGCAAGTGAGTGCTCTCCAGTCCTGATCTTTCTCGAACTCAGCCGAACTAACCCACCGCTCAGATATGACAAGAACCGCCACACTCTCACCCACTACAAGGGCACCATGGTGTGCGGCTTCTGCCCAGGCTCCGGCTCCGCGGCGGAGAAGTCGTTCAACCGCGCCGACGTCTTCAAGAGGCATCTGACGGCCGTGCACGGCGTCGAGCAGACCCCGCCCAACAGCCGCAAGAAGTCGGCCGGCACCACCGGCGGCAGCGCCAAGCTCACCGGCTACGCGCCCGACGCCACCGGCAAGTGCTCGACCTGCTCGCAGACCTTCAGCAACGCCCAGGACTTCTACGAGCATCTCGATGACTGCGTGCTGCGTATTGTCCAGCAGGAGGACCCGGCCGAGGCCATCAACGCCAAGCGCCTGGCCGAGGTCGAGAACGACCGCGAGGTGCACAACACGCTCGAGAAGAACCACCTGCCTATCGTCTCGGTCACGGGCGCCGACGACCTCGACGAGATGGACGACGACGAGGATATGGACGACGAGGAGTTCGACGAGGACTCCAAGTCGGGCCGTGGCGGCAAGGGCTCGCTCGCCTCGCCCACCAAGCGCTCCAAGGGCGGCAACCCGGCCAACGGCGTGCAAAAGTCGCGCGGGCTCACGCACTCGCGCGGCGGCGTCCCGTTGCACCCCAAGGCGCGCGGGCGCAAGAACCGCCGCGACTACCCGTCGTCGTGGGGCTTCGACAAGGGCCAGATGACAATGAAGAAGCGCGTTCTGGCCGTGTTTGACGGGCCGCGCCGCCTGGCCAAGGACGACATGATGCTCTCGACGGAGCAGGAGGTACGCATCAAGCTCCAGGACGGCAAGTCGTACGTGACGGACCTCGACCTGCAGACGCTCAAGCGCGCCGAGGGCTTCCTCAACGCCACCGACGAGGAGAAGGGCCCCTGGATCTCGGACGACCCCACCGAGGAGCAACTCAAGCAGATGCTTGAGTTCTCGGCCGCTGCCGAGGCGCCCGTCGCTGCGCAATAGACACGGCTCTGTCTGCCTGCTTGCTTGGTTGATCATGATACCCCCTTACGCATACATACCCAAACCAACCAACCAACCAAACACAACAACCCCCCCCCTTGTACTTAATATTCAGCTGCCCCCTCTTTTCTTTGCTTCTTCCGGCGAACCACACTGGACACGGGCTGGACTGCATCAGAAACCGATACACAGAAATGGCGAGAAACAACAAAAACACTCAGACGACGGATAACAGGATTGGAAAGAGGGATGGGACGACTTTGTTTTCATTATCTTGACTCTTTTATTTTCGGAGCGAGGGGGGTCGGGAGGCAAAGCGGGTTGGATTTAATGATGACTGAAATGACTCTTTGGGATTTTTACTTGGTGGGCGGTCGGCGGTTGGGCGGCGGGATATAGGACAGGAAACTCAAAGACAAAGGGAAAGGGAGAGGATCGGGACCCTACCTTTTTTTCTATAATTATTATTATCGTCATCTCGATTTATTTTTTTATTGCTATTACTCTCTCATCTTTTCTCATCTCAAAGTCGTTTTCTTTTGCCATTTGCCTCTCTCTCTCTCTCCTTCCTTCCTTGTCTTGTCATCGGCAAATGGATACGATACCCTGTCTCACCACCATCGAATCAATGTCTCCTCCGAGCGCGATTGTTCTCTCTCTGGGTTTTTGGATTATGTTCGCGTTGGCTTTTGTTTTTGGGAGAGCGAGCGGGAAGGGTGTGTGAGGTGTTGGGTGTAATTCTGGTACGACTATGATGGCGTGCGATTGTTTGGTTTCTGGTTGGTGTTATGCATTGATGAATTGGATTTTGGGCGGGGGATATTAGAAAGAAAAGGGTTAACTATCTTTTTTTCTGCTGGGTGTGGATTAGCAGCAGAGAGGCTTTTGGAAGCCCGTAATATAGTTATGTTAAGTGTTCATCGTCATCTGATGTTGTGCTGTGCTGTGCTGCCTTGGGAGAGATGGTGATTTGTGCAGACAACCGTGTCTCCCGCTTGGGAGGGATGTGTCAACTGAGATGCCTCGGTGCGCTGGCGACGGAGTCTCGGAGTAAATCTTTGAGCTCCGGGCGGAGACGACGACGGGAGGGGGAGCCAAGTCGGGAACTCCGGCACAGCCAAGACACCACTTATGGCCGCGGCCCTCCACCAGCTCCGCCGGCCGCTGCGGGACTGAGCAAGTTTCGATTTTTCCCGCCCACGTGGTTTTTCAGAGGTGGAGAGGGGAACTAAGCATCGCGGTTCAGGGTTGAGGGCTGTTCTGTTGTTGTGGGTGGGATGGGGGGTGTGGTGTAATGTGTTTGTGTACGGAATAACGGTGTTGTAGTGGTGTTCAGGGAAGTCGGCTTCGGGAGCGAGGTGGAGGAGCGCGGGAGGGAAGGCAAGCGGAGGGCGGCAGTCGAGATAACTTCGTTGTTGAAGGGTGGGCATGGATGGGCGAGAATGGAGGCATGGATGAGAAGGGGTTGTGGGTTGTTAGTGCAACCAAACGGGGGTCTTAACTTGCTCACCTTGCTGTCTCTCCGATACCTATCCGGCCAGCCTCGCGAATCTCACCTTTCCCTTCCCCGCCCCTCCATCCCTCTTCCCAGCTTCAAACGCCAGACCAGCTCAACATAACCCAGCCATCTCCCACCTCTTCTCCCCACGCCCCCAGTGTCCTTTGCAACCCCCCACCTCACCCCCTTCGCTCTCTTCACAACCGACCCGAGGGCATCGCCCCGCCCCCGCCCCATTCCTCCTCCTCCCTGAGCGTTCTGTTCTCTTCCTAACGACGTAGTCGGCCAGCATGCGCGCCCTTGACCACCGCCCCGCCGCCTCATCCAGCCTGACCATGCCTGCTATCGAAGCAGGCCCGCTGCCGCGCCCTGCTCGGCTCCTGCTTGCGGAGCCCGGGAGGGACTGTTGCTGGTGGAGCTGGTTGAAGCGGGAATGTCCTGGGTCTCCTGGGTCGGGGAGGAGGGCGTCTGCCGAGCCGAGGCTGCGGGTCTGCCGCGGGCGGGAGGATTGTTGGGCACGGGGAGGGTGGCGGGGTCGAGCTGGTGGTGGATGCATGCCGTGGCAGGAGGGGAGGAATCTGAGGCGGTCGGGTGACTGGCTATCACAGAGAGACGGGAAGGTAAGGCGGCGGGCATCGGAGGGGACACGATGCGCTGGTTCTTGGGTGGACAACAGACAGAACTGTGTTGCTGGCTAGCGCTGGGTTCAAGGCGGGAGCGGGAGCGCGAAGGTGAGGGTGTGGCGTGTGAGATTGCAAGCGGTCGTTGGCGGTTGCCGCGCTGAGGAGGAGACGCAAGCCTATTCCGTGCTGAGGAGGGCGAGGAGCAGCCGTGAGGGACAGCAGGGCAGGCAGGAGGCCTGGGTATTTGTCTGTCTGCGTCCTCAAGAACACCCCTTTCGGGGTGTCATTCAGCTCTGGCTGTTCCGGGGCAAGCGCGTGTTGGCAGCTGAAGGAGCTGAGGGCGGCTAGCCCGGCTTGGGAATGGCTTCTGCTGTCGGGGCTTGGGGGATGCGATGCCAAATGAGTCCGGTTGGCCAGTTTGAGATCATGGCAGTGCCGACGTCATGCACACACACAATTTGGCCGACGGGGGCTTTGGTTCCTCAGACAGACCGGCAGCGCCGTGGCTGTGATTTTCGAGTTGGGATGCCGCATCAGTCGGTCGGCGGCCGGGGTGACCGCATTGTTTGCTCGATCGGTTTGCTGTCGGGCAACCCGAGGGCAGCTGAGAAACAGGGCTGCGTATCACAGCATGGCCCAACCATGCATCATCCAGCAAGAACACCTGAGTTGAAACCGAAGAGGACCTCGGCCCCTTTGGCCATGATCTATGTCGCTACATATGCACACCGTATCGTACACGCGAGGCCCCAGTTGATCAGCGGCAACGAAGCTGTTGATCAAGTGACGAGTGTTGAACACGGTCGATGAGCGTCCATATGTGAGCTTTGCAGTCACAAATCAGCAACCGCGGTCCTCCACCCGAAGCCAGCGGGGGTGCTGGAGTCGAGCATCTTCATGCCGGCGGCTGAGCAGATCTCGACGACCACGTTGCGCACGGCCTTCACCTCCTCGCCCGTGGCACCGCCGTTCAGGGCGCCCCTCAGGTGGCCCTTGAGCTGGGGGTTTACGTCCTGGGGTATCAGGCCCGCGATCATGACAAACGACGTCTCGGCAGGGCTGAGCACGGCTGTGTTGCTCAGGACATAGCCGTACACAAGGCGTGCGACGAGGCCCAGGTCCTCGGTACCGGAGCGGTCCATCTGGCCCATGACTCGACGGGTGATCTTGCCGTAGACGGCCTCGAAAAAGGTCTGGCCGCGCTGCATCATCTCGGGGGCGGGAGTGTCATAGACGTCGGCACGGCGGCCGGTCGGGGAGGGGCCGTCAGGGTCGTCCAGGAGGTCCTCGGGCGTCACCTTTTTGAGCTCCAGCAGGGCGTTGATGGTCTGGGGCGGAATCAGCCACCGTGTTTGTGTGTGTCCAACTCTCTGAGCTGTGTCGATAGGCAGTTAGGAAGTCGGTACCCTCGGAACCCCTCCTACGGCCGCCACCTTGATCAGCGCCTCGCGCATGCGGCGCGAGATGCGGAGCTTCTCATCATGGCTCGGGGCGTCTTCTGAGCCATGCATCAGGGCGTGCTGGTAGACCTTGGGGATTTCATCAGGGCGGTTCAGCTGGGAGAGTGTTGTCGCCGCGATGAAGTACCACGTGTGTCCGGGCAGGTCGGGACGGCTGCGCATCGAGGCGAGGAGCGCGGGCGTGAGGATCGCGGGGAGGGAGCTCATGGTGGACGAAGCGGCAATTATAGATTACCAAATAAATAATAAACAAAATTTCAAGATGAGGCGGGAGGAGAACAAGAATTGAATTTTGTCTTGTTTTTTTCGCCCTCTGTACATCTGTAGATCCGTTGTGCAGGTTGAAGTTCAGTCTGGCTTAGAGAAAGAAGGATGAGCTCGCATGAGATTGAGCCCCACTCCGTCCCTGACCGTGCACCGCCACCGGCGGACAGGGAAGGAGGTGTGGCTGACCAGCCAAGGAACCCCACATGCCTGCGTCACCCTCTGAAACTGCATCGGCAGCGCAGCGCAGCAGCTGTTGCCCACCCACTAAACTCACTAACAGCAATCAACTAGTTAACGTGGCAACAACCGAGAGTGTCATCATCTCCCATCGCCATCGCCTTCGACCTCGGACCTTTTTGGACCCTGCATCCCCACCGACAGCACGCAACCACCATTGCGCTGTCACCACCGCACCACCGCCATGGACACTTAAGTGACTTTCCAATCCGCACCACGATCTGTTTTAGCCCCGGATCCAGGAATTGCGCACCGCGCCAACCCACCACGATGCGGCTCGCGTGGTATGCAGGGGTACGTTCTACAATTGAAGAAGCTATTCAAGCTCCCCTCCTCCTTCAGAGCTTCATCCCCTTCCACACTACCCCATGGTATGTATGATGCTACCGGTCCAGCAAACTAACATGCCTACCCCCCTCCGTCCCAGGCCTCCACGGGGCTCGCGACCGCCGTGGTCGCGTCCGCCTTCTACCAGCGCGCCAACTTCTACTCCGCCATGGTGCACCTCGCCCAGAGCAGCCTCTCCCTGATGGTTCTGGTCAACCTCGTCCTCGTCGTCTACGGCTCCTTTATGTACGGCCTCCAGCGTCTCTGCTTCGGCCCCCTCCGCCCCACCGAGATCGAACACCTGTACGAGAAAGCCTGGTTCGCCGTCACCGAGACATGTTTGGCTATGACCATCTTCCGCGAAGAGGTCGGCGCCTTCTTCCTCGTCATGTTCACCGCCCTCGTCACGGGCAAGGTCTGGGGCTGGATCGGCGACGGCCGCGTCGAGGTCTTCGAGCAGCAACCCCCCGCGAACCCATTCCTCTTCCACGCCCGCCTCAGCATATCGCTTTTTGTTAGTATCGCATACGATATCTGGCTCCTGAGCTACGCCATCACCACCGTCGTTCAAGACGCCCGCCCCAGCATGATGGTCATGTTCCTCTTTGAATTCGCCGTCCTGACCGTCTGCTCCCTCCATACCGCCGCCCGCTATATCATGTCGCTGGTCGAGCAGCATGTTGTTAAGACCCAGACCCGACAGCGCCTGGAGGAAAGGCGCCGCCGAGTTAGGGAGCAGCGCGAAGAGATTTTGCGCCGCAGAGAAACCGGGGAAGCCGCCGAGGACGATAACGCGGAGCTGCCGGACGAGAATGACGTGGACGAGATGGATATCGAGGTCCCTGGCTGGGAAGCCAAGGGCCAGTGGGTCCTGTCAACGGACCTGGTTGTGGGTGAGTGGTTCTCGGGCGTATCTGTCATCTTTCGTTGGGGGGCGATGTGTGGTGATACACGGCCGCTAACAGGGCTCTTTTCTCAGATTTCATCAAACTTGGCATCTACACGACCTTTTTCTGCGTTCTCATGACTTTCTACGGCCTTCCCATCCACATCATGAGGGATTGGTTCATGACGACCAGGTCCTTCCTCAAGAGGCTCCATGCCCTGATCCGGTATCGCCAGGCCCTGAAGCATATGGAGCAGTATCCGGATGCCACGGCCGAAGAGCTCGGACGCGAGGACACCTGCATCATCTGCAGGGAGGAAATGCGCCCTTGGGATCCCGCCGACACCACCCAAGTCGAGCGCAGCCGGGCGAAGAAGCTCCCTTGTGGCCATACCTTGCACTTTGGCTGCCTCAAGAGCTGGCTGGAGCGCCAGCAGGTTTGCCCTACGTGCCGCCGCCCGGTCACTCAAGATGGACAGCCGCCGATACCCAACGGGCCCGCCGTGGTTCTGAGACTGGGTATTGGCCAGAACCAGAACGGACAGCCCCAGCAGCCCGCTAACGGCCAGGCAGCCCCTGGGGCCGGTCAGCCTGCCCAAGGAGCAGGAGGAGCAGGGCCAGCTGATGACCAAGGAAACAACCAAAACCGGAACGTTAGGATGTTCAATCTCGGGCCCCTGAGATTAGGGTTCGCCCAGGGAGGAGTCGACGAACTTCGAGACATGGCACAGCGGATGCAATTGCCTGCGGATGCCATGAACCCCGTTGCGCCAACGCCCACGGTCCCGACACCCCAGGAGGAAGCTAGCGACGCGCCACTCGGCCTCGACGAGATTCGCGGGCAGCTGATCGCGCTCGGGAATCAGGTGCGGCAGGAAATGGTTAACGTCCATAATGCGGCTCATGAAATCCACGTACTGAGTCTCTTAATGAACGAGCTCACCCGGATCCGTCAGTTACAGCAGCAGCCGCAAGGCCAGCAACCAGCAACAACACAAGCCGCCCCTCCAGCCGCAGGCCACGGCGGTCAGGCGGCTCTGCCCCATCAACAGGCATTCATACAACCTCCCATCTACCTACCGCCGCAGATGCAGTCCCCGGTCGTTTATTCACCGTCCTCCGTGGCGGGGAGGCTCCCGGCCGCCATGACGAGGCATGTCGGTGCTGGACATGGAGCAGCCATTCCGGCTGGCAGCCCTGATCTTCCCGAGGGCGTCGTGATTCCTGCGGGATGGTCGTTGCTGCCTCTGCAACGGCTCGAGGGCGAAATACCTGCCCCGGCCGATCCAGCCCACAATGCCCAGGCTCTCGCTCAAGACGTTTTCCGGTCCGTTTTTGCCAACCATCCTCGATCCCGAGGCACTAGCCCTGCCCCCGGGAGCGGATTGGCGCAATTAGCGAGGTCTGCCGCGGCGGCGGCGACAGGAAACAGCGCTTCGGAAGTATCGCGTCGACCGGTGTCTCGGGGTAGCGCGGCGGTCGCTGACACAGCAATGCGTCGGCAGCCTCCTGTGACGGCGCCCATCCCGCGGGCACCGAATTGGGGCGGCTCGGCGCAGCTTTTCGGCAGCAGCGATCGGGCGCCCCAACCCCACTTTGGATACCAGAGTGACCCGTCGTCGGAGCAACACGACGAGCCAGGAGGAAGCAGTGGCAGTAGAACGGCGGTGGCGACCACAGAAGCTAATAGCGTGGCCCCTGCGGAGAGCAGCACTGGCCCACAGACGCAGGCTAGTTTGCCGGCCGAAACAACAGGACCAGTCGAAGCAACGGAAGTCAATGGCAGTGCGGGCGAGCGAGGGCCCAGGACGGTGACGGTGGAGGAGGCAGAGGACGACGAGGACGAGAGCTAGATTATGCCCGCTATGGGTTTATTTTGCAATTTGAACGGGAAGCACTTGGATTCCTGAAGCGAAGCACATGCAGCATTGCTCTCGGGTTGGGCGTTGGCTGGTTTGGGTCTTTATTGTAGAGAGCTGTAAGTTTAAATGCGAAGTCAAGATTCCACAGTTTTATTTCTTCATTTGTGTGAGACTGCAGTACTGATGGCCGGTCGAAGACATGGACTACCTCGAAGGGCTGTCCCTCACCGCAACCCATGACGTCTTGTCGAGGGACTGGTGAAGCAGGGCAAGACGCACCCCCTTTCTCTCTCCCCAGTGCACTTTCCATCGCAAGAGCAGGGAGAACTGGCCGGGAAGGCAGCCATGGTGTGGGCGAGGGGTTTGCATGAGGAGGCACCACTGTCCGTGACTGGATGTTGTTTACTTTCCGTCTTCCCCCCCCCTCCTCTCGCACAATAACCCGTGCTTCACCCTCCAGCTATCACAACCAGCCCGTTATCGTCACCAGCTTAACCATCCACGTTACGCTTTACGGTATTACTCTCACGCTCTGCATAGCTACGCCACCTACCTGTAGCAGACGGCACCACTGGTTCCACCCTCTCGGTCACCAATTTCATCGTCCCAACCGCTCCCACTGGGACAGACAGACAGACGCGTCACGATGCCCTTCCCCGAGAAAGCCGACGACTCTAGCTCGGGCCGGCCACACCCCGAGAAGCCCGCCCACACCCGACCTACCTCTGCTTCCGTCTTTGAGGCGTTCAAGCGCCGCAAGACCAGCAGCAAAGCGGGCAGCCAGGAAGCCCCCAACGGAAACGATGCCGTCACGGACGACTCCGACGCCGCTGCCATTGCCCAACCAGTCCCCAAACCAAAGCTGCGCTACCCGCCCCCTCTCCTCGCCCACCCACTCCCCAACGCCCTCCTCCACGACAACCCCCTCGCAAGCAACCCCGTCCACCACCCCCTCCCCTTCCACCCCACAAACCCCTTTTCCAACTCCAGCGCTATCATCATCGCCAATGGCACCACCGCGCCCCCGCCGCCCCAGGGCAACGACCCCAGCAACCCGATCACCGTTGCCAGCTCCTCCTCCGACACCCCCACCAACCCCGCCACCTACCGCGCCCCCCACAGCCGCGACCAACAGCAGGAAAACCACTGCTGGTCGCCCCCCGATCCCGAGCTCGTCAGACGGATGGCCGAGGCCCGGATGATCAGCCCGCGGCCGTTGCCGGGGGATATCGCGGTGCAGGACTTCGGTGCTGGTGGTACGCCCATTGCGGGGGGGCAAAATGGGTATGGGTATCAGGGGGGCACCGGGAAGGGCGGGATCGGGGTGATCACGCAGGTGGAGATCGAGGCGGGGGTGCGGTTGCTGGGCGACCGCGGCAGCCGCCATGGTGCTGTCAAGACGCGGATTGGGGCCGGCGGCGGCGGGGACTCGGCGTGGTTTGCGCGGGAGAGGCGGGCGAACGAGGCGGCAAGGATTATCCGCGCGTCGTGCGAGGCGGGGGAGAGGATCCGGCGGAGGGGGGTGAGGAGGATGGTGCTGGCTGCTGGACAGGGGGGCAGGGTGGGGGCGTGGGCGATGGAGACGGACGAGGATCTGACGCAGCGCGGGGGGAAGAGGACACACAGGCGAGGACAGCTGGCGTTTCAGGATCTGGTGAACTGGGGGGATCCGTTCCCGGCGTTGTATAAGGATCTGTGGGTGGGGGGGATACCGGAGGATTTGGAGTTTGATATCAAGGGGGAGAAGTGGGATGATGGAGAGGGGTGGGATGGGAAGGTGGAGGTGAAGGGAGCGGAGGAGAAGGTGACGCTGAGGCAGCGGGCGAAGAGGAAGATGAAGTCGTTTTCGTGGGCGGGGCAGGGGGGTAAGTTTGGGTCGGGGTGGCGGGCGCGCCGCGGGAAGGGGAGTAAGGAGCGAATCAAGGGCAACTGGAGGCGGACGAGTGCTGGGGATGATGAGGGTATCAACGGCAGCTGGCGGCGGATGAGTGCTGGGGATGATGAGGGGGTCAACGGCAATTGGCGGCGGGCGAGTACGAGTACTGTGGATGCGTTGGAGGAAAAGTCGACAGCGACGACGGAGCCCAAGGAGAGGAAGGTCCGGCTGCCGAGCATCGTCACGCCGTGGATCAAGGAGGATGCTGAGAAGAAGGGCAAAGCGCAAGAGACCAGCACTGATGACGAGGACCAGCCCAGCATCGTCATCGACGCCGAGTCCTGGTTCGACGACATGGGCGGCACCGACACCAGAGACAAGGGCAAGGGGAAAGCGGCCCCTGAGCCGTTCTCCAGCTCGAGCTCCTCGACCGAGGAAGAAGAGTACGTCCCCCCCAGGCGAAGGTACATCAACACCAACTTCGACGAAGAAGGCGAGTCAAGCAGCACTGCCGCGGCCAGGAAGGGCCCGGACAACCCGACAGGCAGCGAACCCCCCACCACCACCACCACCAAACGCAAGCACAAGCACAAAAAGCCCGCCGCACCAACCGCCGTCGCCCGCTCCTCAGCGGGCTGTCCCTCCTGCAGCTCCCCACTCTCCAACAGCGGCGTTGACGGTGCCAGCCAGCCGCGCCCACCGCCACCCCTCCCTCCTTCCTCCCAACCTCCCGCCCAGACCTCGACATCGGTCGCCCTCTCCTCCCTCGCCGAGTCGTACGGCCGCCGCGCGGCGACGGAGCACGACGCGCGCGAGCTGCTGCGTATCCACCGCCGCCTGGGCCTGCGGAACCCCTACGCGGCGCTCGACTTCCGCGGCTTCGATCTGGACGACCGGCGGTGCACGGCGCCGCACAACAGCCGCGCGTCGGAGGAGACGAGGGGGTCGATGAGTCTGGAGGGGTCGAGCAGCACGGAGAGTGAGGAGGAGGAGGGGAGTAGTAGGGGGGATAGTGGGGAGGGGGCCGGGGGGAAGAGGGGGATGGTGGTGGTGCCGGTGCAGAGGGGGGTGCTTTTGCCGATGGGAACGGCGGGGGAAGGGGTGGCGTCGACCAGGGAGAGGTTGAAGGCTTTTGGGAGGAGGGTGTTGAATCGGAGTCGGAGGCATAAGTCTGAGTGATGGAGAGTGGTGGCATGAGGGGGGTTAGGCCGATTGAGGGGGGTGTTTCCTATGTTAAAGCGGGGGCTTCAACCAGCATGGCTGTCTGTAGTATGGAAGAGAAGGCTGGTCGGTTGGTATGGTGCTTTTGCTATAGCGGTTGTTGTGTGGTTGTACGGGAGCGATAGTGGCGAGCGAGTTGTTTGGAATACAACTAGCGATCGATGGCGACCCCTTTTCTTGTGTATGTTGTCCGTCTCAGGGGGTGGGTTGTGGTGTCGAGATATTGTCCCAGCAACCACGACAAGGCTCTTTACTGCTTTCAGTCCAGCATTACCCGGCGTGGCCAGAGACGGCAAGCTGACCGAAGCTTGCTCCATACGTCGTACTCTGTAAGTCACTCAGCCTCGCCCCTGACGACGCCCCAGGCGGGTGGTCCCATACTCCCATACCCGCGCCTCACCGAGAAGGCGAGGTTCCATGCGAGACGGGCCAATCTCCCGAGCCGCTCGGTGGCAGCCGCCCGCCCGCAGGTGACGCCCAACGTCGATCGGGCTTGGCTCGCTTCGAGTCTGTCTGGGCACCCATGCATCCATCCGTCTTCCGCCGTCTTACTGGGCATCACCACCAGTAACTAGTTACTTAGTTTTCATCGAAATATTGGAGAAATGCGGCTCATTTCCTCGTCGTCTGCCGTTGTTTCCTTGTGCCCCTCCTCTCCTCATCGCACACCCTCCACCGCAACGCGCCCAGTGACGAGCTGCAGACAGACGACTTTCTTTCTGCCTGCTTCGGTTGCATGACTGACTTACCCCCCTCCAACCAATCCGCCAATGGAAGCGTAGCAGCTGCCGTGTGCCGCGTCGCAGGGACGCCCACGTAGACCGGCGACGGGAACCCTGACTGACTCCCCCCTCGAATCACAACCCCGAAGCAACCAAAAGTATTGTATGCGAATGTGCGCGTGCGCATCGTTGCTTCCCCCGACCGGCTGAGCCTCCACGCCCGGGGGATTCGGGCACGGGTTCCCTCTCTCCGCTCGTCGCGGACCCTGGTAGAGGGCACAGTTGTGTTACCACCCATGTCTTCAACCGGAAGGAGAGGAGGCCGGCGATAACGACCTCCAAGGCGACGTGTGCGTGAAAGATCCAAAACCCACGTGTGTGGCTTGAGCCCGGGGACTTGCGGTGAGACGAAAGGAGGCACAGAGTTTGGGGGGGGGGGACAAAACCACGCTTCGCGCGGTCGCGGAGCGCAAACTGATGGGTTTCGATGCGCAGCCTCGTCAGCTTCGGTCTCCTCGACCGGTCGCCGTCACGGCACTTTGAGTCAAAGGGGGTGTGGAGCGATGGCCAATGACTGGGCGGTGCGACACACCAACTTCACATGGCTGGCTCCCGCTTTTCCAGTTGCCTCCTCGGGCGGGGGGGTATACTTTTGTTATAAGAGGGATGTGTCACAGCCCGGACAATGCACGAGAAAAACCCAGACTGGCGGGGTTGTTGCGTTTAAGGTAGCCATGCATGTAACATTGCATCGAAAGAAAGCTCTGCATCATCTGTCGAGCTGCTGGCCTCTCGGTAGGTGGGAGATGCATAGAATTTCGCCCACACATCGCCAGACGGGGCTGTCGCTGATGTCGGTCGCCGGCCGCTCTGAACCACCCAGCGCCCTCTTGGGCGCGGAGTGCGGCTCAAAGCGCTCTGAGCCCGACGCTCCGTGTGACTCGAGGCTGAAATGGTGGTGGCTTGCGTCTTGCTTGCTTCCCTGGCCAGGCGGCACCGCGATTTCTGCACATTCTCAGTGCTAGAATATCCGTCAAGCAAAACAGACCCGACGTAGCCGATATGTGTGGTACTGACAGCATACAGGATACAAACACCAAAACAAAACGCCAGGAGAACCAAGTAGGGGATCCATCTCGCCGTGTATCCCATTACCATCTCCTCATGTACCCAGCTGTATCAGCAACACCCCCTTAACCCCGTCAAATCCAACCCCAAACTCCTGCAGACTCCTCTGGTATATCCAATAATCCCAACGTAAGACGACCCTGCGTACGCCAATTCATCAAACCCAACAGGCCCCGGTTGCCGTAAATCCATAGAAAACGTCGAGCATCGACATAGCGGTGACTCCCTCCCTGCTAGCCGCGAGCCCTTGAGCAATAATAGCCCAAAAAGAAAAGAAGAAGAAAATAACGTCCCAGGACCAAAAACGGTCCGGCATCGGTTCTCCACCGACCGTGGATATCTCTTCCCTCGCCTTTTCCAGCCATGCCCGGTCTTCCCCGGAAACGTAACCCTATTCCCAAAATCCGATAATGCACTCTTCAATCCAAGCGCCCAGAAAAGAAGAACAAGTTCTCGCCCAAGAAGAAAGAGAAGAGTTGTGAGAAGGAGTCAAGAAAATGGCAAAACCCAAACTCCAAAACAAAAGAAACAACACACCAGTTTGCGTAGCGCAACGACGAAGCCCAAGGCTCCAAAACAATAGACAAAACAACCCTCCGAAGCGAACAAACCAAAAGAGAAAAAGACCTCACCCAAAACTCCTCACCGACCTCGGCCTCCCCTCCCACCCCGCCAGCGGCGACCCAACCCCCTCGCCCACCTCACTCCTGACCCTCCCCTCCCCCTCAATCACCGAATTCACCTTGCCATCCACCACACTCCCCCTTCCACCACCCCTCCCCCCCCCTAACCCACCACCACCCCCCGTG
>MU855501.1:6336-52728 GCA_033296695.1 Staphylotrichum tortipilum | reverse complement strand
CTCCGGGGTCATGTCGGCCACGACGCGCCACACGGGCTTGCCGAGCACCTTGGCCCACAGGTCCCAGATGGCGTTGACAACGGCACCCAGGGCGAGGTGAATGACGCCCTTCTCTGGGCCGATCCAGCGGAGCTGGCTGTCGTTGACGAGGTGGCGCCACGTCTGGCCCCAGTGGGCGACTAGGCTGGACAGGGTGCGACCCTGGATGCGCTCGGCGACGTGGTTAATGGCGGCGCAGACGATGTCGTTGCCGCGGCCGATGGTGAAGGTCTGATTGCGAGTTAGTGGGCACAAGAATTCTTGGATGGTGGAAAAGTGTCTGCGTACCATGCCGTGACCAGTGTAAGCGGAATCAGTCTGGAGAATGCAGTAGGCAGACGAGTAGTCGCCCGCGGCATTCATGGCATCCGAGCCCGTCTTATCCAGCGAGGTGGGGAACCGAACATCCCGAGTGGTCCAGCCGGTGATGGTGATGTCGGCCATTGCGTCTGTGGTATGCGGTCTCGAGGCTGGAAGGGTGAGGTGGGCGGGTTCTTGCTCTCCCTGAACAGGTATCCTGCGCTCTCAGGGAATTCGCTCACGGCTGGAGATTATGGCTCCAACGATATTCATCATGGCGACGGACTGAAGCCGTCAGGGTAGGAGTGCGGCATCTATGTACCTGGCCTACCCCAAGGGCACGCAGCGTGGGGCCGAGACCGGGCGTGAGGGGCATGGTGGGGTTGAGGGCCGTCACGGCTCTCAGGGGCAGGCAGGACAGCCTGTGATTGATGGATAAATCATGGTGGGATTTGGAGAGCGTGCTTTCTCCCGCCCTCGTTCATTCTGGTTGTTGTTCGCGAGCGGGTGAACTCCACTCGAGGTTGGGGTTTGGCGGCCATTCCGTGCTGTCCATAACCGTTGGCTGCATCGCCATCATCGCCGACTGGTGGGAGCCAAGACTCCGGCACGGGGAGTGTTGCACTGAGGGCGGTGCACTGCTGGTTATTGGTTGCGCGAGGAACCGAGCGGCTGGAGACGAGCCTTGGTCCAAAGCTTGGGCGCGCAAGTATGGGCTTACAGGAATGGCTGGTCGGGGTATTGACCTCGATGGTTTGGGACAGAAGGAACTGTTGTTGCTGGAAATGTGAGGTGTGCCGCCGCGCTGGTGGTGTTTGGTCATCGGGCCTCTGACACATGCTTGGAGGGAGACCCTGCAGGGGTCCAGCCCACTGAGCACAGGGCGGTCTGCGCCAACTCCACACAATCAAGGACCCCATGTAGTGGGTACCCCCACCTAGCATGCCCAGTGACGACGCGCGCCAGCAGCTCCATCTCCGCCAAGGTCAGCTATTGAGGGTCCCCTCATCGCCCACCACCACCCATCACCCAACCATCACCAACCCATCCCTCACAACACCAACACCAACGGGCGACAAGACGATGCGGCAACGACCGCCGACCGCCGCTTGTTCCCGACCATGGCCCTTCGAGGGAGAGACGTAGCGCTCGCGGGCGTTGCGTGTTTTATCGCGTGGGGATATGCGATCAATTGGTTCCCCGTGCTCCGCTGGGCCGGCCACGCCTTCGTCGGCGGTGTGCTGCTCTCCGTCGCCGCCCTGCTCGCCCTCGTGCTCCTCACCTCGCGCGGGCCCCGACCCTTTGCCCAGCTGCGCCGAACAGCCCGCCCGCATGCCGCCGCCTTCCTGGCCCCCGACGCATGGAGAGCCGAGCTCACCGCCCTGCGCCAGCGCCAGACTTACACCAAGACGTCGTTCTGCCCCGACCTCCCCGCCGTCTCAGCCGCCCTCGACGAGGTCCTCGAGTTCATCATCCGCGACTTCATCCGTGCGTGGTATTCCCACATCAGCAAGAACCCCGTCTTCACCGACGAGGTCGACAAGGTCATCCGCGGCGCCCTGCTCCAGGTCCGCGACCGCCTACAGGGCCTGGACTTCGCCGAGGTGCTGACCACGCGCGTCGTCCCCATCATGACGGCCCACTTCCGCGACTTTTACGATGCCGAGCGCTCCGTCCGCGGCCGCAAGCTGAACCGCTCCGTCACCGAGACCGAGGAGCTCGACCTGGCCATCGCGTCCAAGTACAAGGAGGGGAAGCTGCACCCAGCCGCGAGCCTGTCCTTCTCGGATACCAAGACGGCGCAGCAGGACTACCTGCGCCGAGTCATGTCGAGGATCTTGCCCATAGTATTGCCCGAGAACCTGCTTGCTTCCCGCGCCGTGTCCACCCTCGTCCGGGAGATCACTTCGTGCGCTGTCATGTTTCCCGTGATGCAGATGCTGTCGGATCCCGACACCTGGAATCAGCTGATGGAGAACTACGGGCGGACGATGCTGCAGGACCGCTCGACCGTCCGGAGACTCCGCGCTGCGCTGGACCAGCACGCCTCCCCGGCTCCCAAGGCCGGAAAACCTGTGGCGTTCCCGCGCCTGACGCCCGCCGACAGCGAGAGGCGGTTCGAGAAGTTCATCAGGGCCATTAGGAAGGTCAACAACCTCTCGGATGCGAGGCGCTTCCGCAGCGAGGTCGCCAGCCAGCTCAAGAGGGACTCGCAACAGGAGAATGTCGACCAAGTCTACCTTCGTCGCCTGGAGATGGGCAAGCGCATGCTGGATCAACGCGTCCAACACCTCGCAGCTGGAGGCGGGCAGCAAGCCCTCCCGCAGCCTCCAGAGATCACCACCCCGAGCGAGTCCCGTCTCCAAAACGCGTCCCTCGCCGACCTACTCCGGGACCCATCTACCCTGTCCTACTTCATGGAGTACATGGACCGTCAGCGGCTCATGCCCTTGGTCCAGTTCTGGCTCGTTGTCGACGGCTTCCGCAACCCCCTCGAAGACGATGGCCCCGAGGGAGAGCAGCTGCCGTTGCAGCTCCCTCCGTGGACCGAATCCGACCGGCTCGACCTGGCTCAGATCGAGGCCGCTTACCTGAGCAGGCGCGAGCTCAAGGTGCCCGATTCCTCCAAACGGATCATCCAGGAGTTTCTCAAGGCTGGCAAGCGCGCGACGCCCGAGCAGTACTACAGAGCCCGGAGGGAGATCCTGCGGGCGCAGAGCGCGGTCCTGGAAGAGATGCGCGCCAAACATCTCCAGAACTTCAAGAACTCGGATCTATTCTTTAAGGCGCTGGCCGCCGAGGAGGCCTCCAAGCGCACAGCCATGGCGGCAGCCGTGCCGCGATCGGGGTCCCCCCTTCCCCGGACCTCCTCATACTCCAGCAGGGCCACCCCCGTCGCCCGCCTCGGCCCGAGACTACACGCCGGACCGACCCACCGCCGCGGCGGCTCCACGTCCGATCTCAAAACCATCAACATCAACGGCAACAACGGCAGCCTCGACCCGCGCCGAGGGGCCGATGAGCCACATTCCCCGCCTCCCTTATTTGACGACGACGGCCCCGGCCCCGGCGGCGAGGACACCCTCGCCGATTCCGTCGCTAGCCTCGACCAGGACGTGGGCGCCGCGCCCCCGATGCCCGACACCAAGGTCGTGCTGGCGATGGAGAAGGCGCTGAATAATATTCTCGAGGAGAGCCAGCCGCCGACGGCCGAAGATCTACGGGCGTCGCTGTTTGGCGACGATGACGCCGGCAGCGCCCTGTTTCCTTCGTCGGATGGTAAGGGAGGGTCGCCGGCCAGCGGGCTAGGCCCGCAGAAAGGGGGCTCGCTTGAGGTGCCTGGTGCTACGACGGATCAGCCAGCAGCGGGTCGGCGGTCGTTCGATGCCGGCCGCCCTGGCGACTCTGCGTGGCCGGGCAGGGCCTCGCTGGATGTTGACCGCAAGGGGCAGGAGAAGCCCAGCCTGGCGTCCCTGGGCTTGGTGAGCGCGGCGTCGCGCATCGGCGTGTTTGTCGACGACGACCTCTTTGGCGACGAGGGCAGGTATCTTTCTGACGAACCCTCCGATGGTGGTGACGACAGGGGCGACGACGACGCCGACGCCGTGCACGAGGCTGCCCCCGGCGATCTCGGGCTCGCAGAAGCCATCACGGTGCTTACCAACGACATCGACAAGATGATCGCGCAGGAGGCCGTGGTGGACTCGCTGCTCCGCAAGGCAGAGCTGACCAATAACACGGCCGAGCTTCGGATTCTGCGCAAGTCCAAGGCGAGCCTGCAGCGCGAGATCCGCCGCAAGGAGCTGCAGCGGCAGCAGTACGTCATCCAGGAGAGCGACAACAGCCTCTATGGGCGGTCGACTATCAAGATCAAGGCGATCCAAGTCGGCCGGGAGGACGACGGCAAGGAGTTCGCCCTGTACGCGATCGAGGTGCAGCGCAACGCGGGCGAACGCATGCCCTCGGCGACGTGGGTCGTCACGCGCCGCTACAGCGAGTTCCTCGAGCTGCACCAGAAACTGCGCTCGCGCTACCCGTCGGTGCGCAACCTCGACTTCCCGCGGCGCCGCGTCGTCATGAAGCTGCAGAGCGAGTTCCTCCAGAAGCGCCGGCTCGCTCTCGAAAAGTACCTCAGCGAGCTCCTCCTGCTGCCCGATGTCTGCCGCAACCGCGACCTGCGCGCGTTCCTCTCGCAGAGCGTCATCACCCCGCAGCAAGGGGACGACAGGGCGGGGACCGGAACCGACGCCGACGGCGGCTACTCGCGGCAGAACAACATGATCGCGCGGCTGTATGACTCGGTCGCCGACGGCATGGAGGACATCCTCGGCAGCATCCCCGTGCTGGACCAGCTCTCGCTGGCCGGGCAGAACCTCATCGCGGCGGCGACCAACCAGCTCGGCACGGTGCCACTCTCTGCGGCGCTTGCTGAGGACTCGGCAGCCGCAGCGGGCATGATGAGCGCGGCCGAGGCCGAGGCCGAGCTCAACGCGTTCGAAGACCCCACCACCGCCGGCGGCAAAGAAGACGGCGGCGGCCTGGCTGAGGCGGAACCCTTCGTCAAGCCCATCTGCGACATCTTCCTCGAGGTCTTCGAGCTCAACCGCGGCAACAACTGGCTGCGCGGGCGGGCGGTCGTCGTCGTCCTGCACCAGCTGCTGGGGGGAACCATCGAGCGCAAGCTGCGCGAGAACGTGCGGGCGCTGGTGCAGGAGGAGGCGCTGCTCAAGTATGTCGGGCTGCTACGGCAAGGGCTCTGGCCGGGCGGGGAGCTACCGAAGAACAAAGTGCCAAGGACGAGGGCGGAGAAGGCGAGGACCAGGACGGAGGCCGGGCTGATGCTCGCTACGCTCGTGCCGGATTTGGTGGGGAGCGTGGTGGGTAGGGTGAATGCGCAGGCGGCGAGTAGGAGGGTGTTTGCGGCGTTTAACAATGCGAGGTTGAAGTATGCCTTCCCCTCCCCTCCCCTCCCCCTTCCCCCCCTTCAGCTATCTGCCCATGGTGTCTGCCGTGGCAGATGGATTATTAAGGTCATATTGCTAACCTGTGGGTGTCCGTCTAGCGCGCACCTGGCGTTTACGCTGTTGGACGAGGTTGTGGAGGTCTTGTTTGAGAAATAGGCCGTCGCGAGGATGAGGGGGATCAGGGTATTTGGAGCATTGCCATGGCGTTTGAGGATTATTTTGCTGCATCATTTGGGGAGGTGTTAATTCGTCTGATCTTCTGTTCAGTCAGCAGGGCTTGCATGGTGGTGGGCGTTGAAGCGAGCGTTGCGTTTAGGTTTCTATCTCGAGTTGAGTGCTTCTTCGATGTCCAGAGTACCAAAGACGAGTGTGATGCTGGGGACGAGCATCAGACGGCCGACCCGACTATTCCGTAAACGGTAGGGCCCGGCAAGGCTATCATGGGAATCGAGGGTGGTGTGGGCCGCGGACCAAGCATGCAAGGCGCTGTCTGAATTGGTTCGTCTGATCCAGTTGATCCCCAAGCTGACGATGGTCGGCTGCGCAAGGCCCAGTCTTGGCAAGCAGCCACGGGCGGGCTTGCTGCATGCGCATGCTGCCGGCTGGACGCTCATTGAGTGATCGCAGCATCCAGAGGTTGGCCGCCTCATTTTCTTTGCCAACCAGATGATTGTACAGCAGAGCTGTTGCTTGGGGTATCCGTGCCGAATCTCGCGCTGAGGACAGACGGCGCTGGACAGGTCAGCAGGAATGGAAGCATTGACCAGAGAGCAACTCAATGTGACCGGGCCGAAGAAGAATCGGCAACATGCCTGACCGACGAGTTTCAAATGTTGGCTTGAGCACCAGTCCCAAGCAGGCCAGGCCGAGCAGGCTGGACTGGATGCAGCGGTTGTTGCTCGTGACCTTGGCCTGCGGCTTGTGGTTAGCTGGATCCGTCCTGCAGGCCCCACATCCAAAATCTTGGCGGCGCGGGCTGTGGTCCTGTTGTGTCCTGTTGCCCCATCAGCCAGCCCTCCGCGCCAATTTTCTTCCTCCTGCCGTCCTCTCCCATCTCTCTCATCAACCGCCAGTTTCCATCGCCCTGCGTTTGCTGGTGTTGGTTTGCGCCCCTCGCCACTTGCTTGCCTGAAGCACCGGCCTGTGCACCCACCCGCCGGTTTACTTTCCTGGCAGTTTTTTTTCGGCCGTTCGCGTATCCCCTGTACGGGCGCATCGGTTTTGTCTTGTCCCAGGGCTGCATTTGCAACTCAACTTGGCACGCGCCGCACAGCCGCGAGCCTCGCCCTGGTTTTGGCCTGGCCCAAGCTTTCCTCCGCTCTCAAAACCCCACCCACAGGACACAAGGACGGAGCCTTCTCGACCACGTCCCCACGTCTTCCTGAACCTCGATCCAGCCCATCAATCAACCCCCATCGCAGCCTGACCCGACCCCGCGGACGTCAATATGGCCGAGGTGTCGTCGACCCGCCTCTACCTGGGCAACCTGCCCCGGAATGGTGAGTACTGGCTCGCGACAATCCGCGACGAGGCTCCCGCCCAGCCGTCGCCGTCGTCGTCGCTCCAGGCCGCCCGCGCGCCTCGCGTTGCAGGCTGACGACGACGTCCCCCGCTGACACGACCGCCCACCCCCAGCTACCAAGGCCGATGTCGAGGCTCACTTTGCGACCCACGGGACCGGTGAGATCACCGAAATCAAGCTCATGAACGGCTTCGGCTTCATCGAGTACAAGGATGCCATGGATGCCCGGGATGTGGTTCCAGGTGAGCACCCTCGCGCCCCTTCGTCCATAACGGCGTCCTCTTCCCATCCCCCATCGTCGCATTGTTCTGCGTCTTGTCAGCGACCGTTAGCTAACCATCTGTGCGTCTCTCTAGCCTTCCGTATGTTGACGCCCTGCACTGGTTTCCTGACACCTGGACCAGGCAACCCCAGCCTGCCTCCCTCCCTCCCTCCCTCGCGCCCGAGTCCCTGGCTAATCCCGAGGCGCACAACAAGATGGATCCGACTTCATGGGTGAACGCCTTACGGTCCAATTTGCCCGCGGCTCGCGCCATCGTGAGCAGCCTGGCGGCGGATTCCCCCAAGACCGCAACGCCGCGCCCCGGCCGCGCCGCACCCCGCATCGCATGCAGATTACTGGACTTCCCAATGATACCAGCTGGCAGGTCTGTTAAGCTTTCGTTTTCCACGGACACCATATACCGAAACACCCTCTTGACGCTTTTTGGAACGGGCCATATCCTTGGCCCGCATGGACTAGCATCCTCCAATCCTGGTTTGGTCAACCGCGTCCGGTCCGGACTTCACTGCCCTCACCCCCTCCAGACTGGGCGTGTTGTCTGGCCGGCCGGCTTCCTGGCCTGGTCGGCATGCTTCCTCAGGGCTCTCCATCCTTTCTCCGCTGTTGTTCGGCGCGCTCTCCAATCTCCCACCTCCCGTCATTTTCCATGGTTCTGTCACCGGTGCTTGGGCTTGCGGAAGGGCTTCCCACAGCCGGGACCCTCCGCGCCATGTTT
Source organism: Staphylotrichum tortipilum (assembly GCA_033296695.1). Lineage (NCBI taxonomy): Eukaryota > Fungi > Ascomycota > Sordariomycetes > Sordariales > Chaetomiaceae > Staphylotrichum > Staphylotrichum tortipilum. Next base: position 44,905 of record MU855501.1, on the reverse strand, counting down.
CTCAGCCCTTCTGGTATCCCTGGCTTCACTGGACTTGACTGGCTCTTCGCAAGGGATATCGCCAACCTCGGCTCCTGGATCTCAACTTACATGGACTCTGGCTTTTAGGATCTGAAAGACTTTGCCCGTCAATCCGGCCTTGACGTCGTCTTTTCCGAGACCAACCGCAATGCCCCTAATGAAGGGTAAGACCCTCGTCGAGCACAACCCGAACCAACGGCGACGCTAACCCCAACCCTTTTCTAGCTTTGTCGAGTTTGAGACGGCCGCTGACCTCAGAACCGCGGTCGAAAAGCTGGATGGCCGCGAGTTTAAGAATGTTCGCGTGAACTGTGTTGCCAATGTACGGCCTCCTGACCCGCTTGGATTCGGTTTTGCTTGCTAACTTGTCCACAGACCCAGCCGGACATTCCCAGGGGCGACCGGGCCCGTTCGCGCTCGCCGCGCCGCCCTCACCCTCCTGCCGGGGACGATTACGGCCGGCGCGGCCCGCCGCGTGGGTACAGCCCCCGCCGGGATGGATATCGGGATGGCTACCGTGAGCGCACCCCGCCCCCCCGCCGGGACTATTATGATGACAGGAGGGGAGGCTACCGTTCGCCTCCGCGCCGCGGACCCCCGCCGATGGACGACTATGCGCCCCCGCGCCGGTACGAGGATGACCCGTACCGCAGTGGCCCTCGGGACTACCCTCCCCCGGATCCGTACATGAACGGTGGCCGAGCCTATGATCGGCGTCCTCCGCCCCCCGACTACCCTCCTCGGGACCCCTACGCCCGAGAGCCGTACCCGCCTCGTGAGTTCGAGCGCCGGTACTAGGGGCTGCCGCACTACGGTAGCGCATGACTGGTTTCCTTGCCGAGGATCCCCTCCACGCGAAAAAGAAATATGTCAAGAGTTAACGGCCTGAACGGTTTCTCTTTTTCCTCTTTCTTTTTTTGTTGGGTTCCCTCGGGGCGTCTTTTGCGAAGAATGACTGGAGCAAACGGTCTCGTGTGTGTTTTGTCGTTTTTTTCTTTTTCGTTTCTCTCTTCTCTGCTTCCTCCCTTGTCGGCCGTCATGATGAAAGGAGCCATTCACGGTTTGAACGGTTCTGCTTTCCGTTTTCTCCCTCAACTGTCAAGTCCTGCTGCTTAACGGCACTTCGGTTTTGCCACAGTCGTGGCTGGCGCTGGAACAAGGGGCTGGAGTTTGGAATCATGATGTACGATGCAGCAACGATACGCAGGGCTGAGCCCACTGGTAGTTTCTTATTCTGCACTGGACTGTCGTTTGTGATAGTTATTGATTGCTCTGTTTTATCGGTTATCTCCACTGATTTCCCCCTTGGTGCGTCCCGGTTTGGTAGTGACCTGGGAAGAACACGAACCGACAGCAAGCGAGGTGTGCCACCTTGAACGTGCCGAGCTGCTGAGTTCCATCCCCGGCCGAGTTCATCGAGTGACGTGCATATGCATCCTTTCCTTTACCCGCCTCAATCCAATTCAGGATTGAGTTGTTCTGTGGGCGCTGCAGCATTGGGGCAAACTAAAGGTTGACTTCGTATCCAAGACTCCCTGAGAGCCAGCCGCGTAAAAATTCCAATGCCTGTGGGATACCGGGAGGCCAATACCTTCTCCGTCTTCATCCAACCAGCTGATCAAAGTCGGGGTGTTGGTCCAGACCGGGTTGCATATTGCAGTGTATTTCTAATCCGTCTCTTGAAGTGGTGGGGCCAGCACCCAAATGGGGTGCGAAGTGGGCGATTACTCAGAATCGCGGCGGCAGCTCGCTTACCCAACCACAGCTGACAATCCAAGAAGTTCAAGAACGGGAGAGTCAATCCCGCAGGACCCGGCGTCAGGAGTGGCAGACATGATGCGCCTCGTACCACGTAGCCTGGTTGCGGGGGCTTCTGGCTTAAGAAGCCCGGTCACGCCCCGAGTTGCAGTTGCCGCCTTCCATTGCTCTCGCAGGAGTCGCACTCTGCGTGACATCGTGACCCAGGAATCCCTTCTTCCCTCTCGTATCCAAGCTCCTGGCTACCACCGACCACAACAGCCACTGAGGTCTATCACCACGACTACTGTCAACTTTCAACAGCAAGAACCATTCGAAATGGCGGAACCCACCGGCCTCGCCGCCAAATCTGGCATTGAGCTCCTCACTTTCGGTGAGCCAACCCCTCTCCCTCCCCAACCCCTATCCCACCTTACGAAGCAGCACATACTCACCCTCCCTCACCCCCTCCAGGCACCCCCAACGGCGTCAAAGCCTCGATCATCCTTGAAGAACTCAAGCAAGCCTACGGCACGCCCTACACGGTGCAAACCATCAACATCTCCAAAAACACGCAAAAGGCCCCCTGGTACACGGCCCTCAACCCCAACGGCCGCATCCCGACCATCATCGACCACGACCGCAACGCCTTCCCCGTGTTTGAGGGTCTCGCCATCCTGACCTACCTCACGCGGCACTACGACCGGGACCATCTTTTCTCCTTCCCCGTCGAGTCGGACGAGTACTCGGTCGCGGAGCAGTGGATCGCCTGGCAGCACGGCGGGCTGGGCCCGATGCAGGGGCAGGCGAACCATTTCCTGCGGGCGGCGCCGGAGAAGCTCGGGTATGCGATCCAGAGGTATGTGGGGGAGGCGGAGAGGTTGTATGGGATACTGGATAAGAGGCTGGAGGGGAGGGAGTATGTGGCCGGCGAAGGGAAGGGGAGGTATAGTATTGCGGATATCAGCTTGGTGGGGTGGGTGAATGGGAGTCGGTTCGCGGGGATCGATTTGGGGGTGCAGTTTCCGAACGTGCATGCGTGGTTGGAGAGGGTGTTGGCGAGGCCGGCGGTGCAGAAGGGCTTGGCGGTTCCCGGGGGAAGTGTAAGCAGGTTCTCGAATGCGAGCTTGCGAGAGGGGGGGTGGGAGGAGGGTAGGAAGATGGTTGAGGAGGGGGATCAGCTGATCAAGGAGGCGAAAGAGAAGTATGGGTATAAGTACGCGTCGCCGTGAGGCCGGCCAGAAATGTGTGTTTCTTGGAAGGGAGGACGCCTCGAGATGCAAGTTGTTCACCGTATGTTATGGGCTCTTGATAAAATTGATTGCACGTTGACTAAAAAGCGCTGATGCCTCTCTCATATCCGTATTGCAGGGGGGGAAATAAGCTCGTGGGGCCAGCGGGGTCCTGGAGCTCGGGCCGTTGGTAGCGCATCTGGCATGGTGGGGCGCGTCTCTTATCTTATCGCACCGCTGGGCGCTGGATTACCCAAATTTTTTCGAAGTCGCTCTGGCTTGCAGCAAGTCCCTGAAGCTGCACGTCGTCGCACGAGCAAGCCTCAGCGATCCAACCCGCCCTCTTTCACGCCCACCCGCCACCACGACACCATGAAGCGCAAACTGGACAAGACCGGCGAGCCCACGGAGGCGCCAGCACCGGCTGAGCCCGACACGAAGCCCAGCCAGCCCGAGACGCAACCAGCCGAGCCGTCCTTTGCCGAGCTCGGGCTCGACCCGCGCCTCGTCCAGGCCGTCGCAAAGCAGAGCTTCGAGAAGCCCACCCTCGTGCAGCGCAAGGCCATCCCGCTGGCCTTGCAGGGTCAAGATGTCCTCTGCAAGGCCAAGACGGGCTCCGGGAAGACGGCCGCCTACGTCCTCCCCGTCCTGTCCAGTATCCTGAAGCGCAAGGCTGTACGCCCTCCCCTTCCCTTCGCTCTCCCGTCTCGCGCGGTGGCCTGGTCGTCCCAATGCTAACCGACCCCTCCCAGACGGACCCGACGCCCTTCACCGCCGCCCTGATCCTCGTCCCGACCCGCGAACTCGCCGACCAAGTCTTCAAAGCGATCGAGGAGTTCACAGCGTTCTGCGCCAAAGACATCCACGCCGCCAAGCTGACCGAGAACGTGTCCGATGCCGTCCAGCGCTCACTGCTCGCCAATGTCCCCGACGTTGTCGTCTCGACCCCGGCCCGCGCCTGGCACAGCGCCAACTCGTCGGCCTTCTCGCTCGCCCGCCTGCAGCACCTGGTCCTGGACGAGGCCGATTTGGTGCTGTCGTACGGCTACGACGAGGACATGGAGAACATTGCGCGCGCGCTGCCCAAGGGCGTGCAGACCGTCATGATGAGCGCGACGCTGTCGGCTGAGCTGGACGCGCTGAAGGGGATCTTTTGCCGAAACCCGACACTGCTGGATCTGAAGGAGGAGTTTGGGGCTGAGGATGAGAAGTTGACGCAGCTTTACGTCAAGTATGTGCCTTTGCTAGGGAACGTTGTTTGGGTTGTAGGGGATTGGTTGGCTGATAAGACGACAGGTGCGCCGAGGACGACAAGTGGCTGGTCTCGTACCTCATCTTCAAGCTGCAGCTGATCAAGGGGCCGTGCCTGATCTTTGTCGCCGACATTGATCGGTCATACCGGTTGAAGGTGGCTACTGACATCTTCAAGTCCCTACTGAGCCTGCATGCTGACTCTCCCAGCTCTTCTTTGAACAATTCAGCATCAGGAGCTGCGTCTTGAACTCGGAGCTTCCCATCAACACCCGAATCAAGATTATCGAGGAATTCAACCGCGTATGTCGTACAAAGCCTCAAGTCCCTAAGGCACTATGCTAACTGCTTCCAGGGCATCTACGACATCATTATTGCGTCGGATGAGAAGAGCGAGCTGTTTGGAGATGAAGCCGCGGAGGGTGAAGGGGAGAAGAAGGAGTCCAAGAAGCAGTCCAAGAGCAAGCAAGGGGACGACGGCGCAGAACAGCCAAAGAAGAAACGGAAACACAAGAAAGACGAGGAATACGGAGTATCACGAGGTATGCCGACGGCGGGGTTGGGTGCTTGTCAGTCAGCCACTAACCAAGTACAGGAATCGATTTCAAGAACGTCGCCGCCGTGGTCAACTTCGACATGCCGACATCCTCATCATCATACACCCACAGGATAGGGCGTACCGCCCGCGCTGGGCGCGCCGGCATCGCTCTCTCTTTCGTCATTCCCAAAGACCAGCACGGCAAGCACAGGCCGACAACGATCAAGAGCACTGAGAGGGACGAAAAGGTGTTGGCCAAGGTGATGAGGCAACAGCAAAAGCTGAACCGGAAGCTGGAGCCGTACAACTTCAACAAGTCGCAGATGGACGCCTTCCGCTACCGCATGAATGATGGTGAGTTTTTGAAGCGTATCCGCAGTTCCGGCGAGCCTGACTAACTAGTCAAAGCTCTCCGCGCTGTGACCAAGGTGGCTATTCGGGAGGCGAGGACAAGAGAGCTGCGGCAAGAGCTTCTCAGGAGTGAAACCCTGAAGCGGTGAGTGTCCTCCATATTCTGGCTTTGGCCGAGCAGTTTCTGATGAGTGCTGCAGATACTTTGAAGAGAATCCCACAGAGCTCTCCCACCTTCGGCACGATGGGGAGCTCGGCCGGACAACGCGGCAGCAGCCCCACCTTAAGCACGTCCCCGACTACCTTCTTCCCAAAGACGGAACGAAAGGACTGGAAACGCAAAAGGTCGGGTTCGTACCGTTCAAGAAGGAGGGCGGCAAGGACAGGAAACACAGGAAAGGCAAGCCCAAGGGCCGGTCGTTCAAGATGGGCGGGAAAAAGGACCCGCTCAAGACATTCAAGGTGCGGCGGAAGGCCAAGTGAGGCGACGGGCGGTGACGTGAGTTGTCCTTTTTTGGGTTGTCCAGTCGGTGGTTAGCAAATGTGCATAATCCATACCCCGTGCGTTTACAGTGAGCAAGTAGTGGCCCTTCTGCGCCGCGTGTCGGTGTTGTGGTGGATCCGGCGTCGTGACTTGAACGCCGGTTCTCCTCTGGCACCGTAATTGTGTCATCAAAGCACTGTCAAGTCTGGTATAAAGCCATTCCCGCCTCCCCAAGTTTCCCCCATATCGCAATGTGTGCCTCACGGAGGTCCACAGACAGGCAAATCCACATAAATAACACTCTCATTACCACTTCGACCAACACACAACACAAAAACCTCACCTCTTCCCTCAACAACGACCTCCATGGCGCTCGCCCCATTTCCTCAGCAACCGGTCCCTTCGTTCCCTGCGAATCACCCCCTGAGCGAAGCAAAACCCCTCGCCAGAACCTATCCAGACACGCAACCACCAGCCCAACCCATAAGCCAAGAAAAAAAAGAACACCGCCCATCATGAGCGACCTCCTCGCCGCCCAATCTGCGGCCGCCCTCTCCGCCCTGGGCACCAAGCTCGCCAACCTCACACTTTCCTTCCACCGCGACCGGCGTGCGAGCCAGACTGACCGAGTGGCTGGTTCGGTACGAAGAGGAGGTGGCACTTCTCCGGCAACTGCGCAGGGAGAAGGAGGAGGATGGTCTCGAGGTCTTGGTGCGCGGGGGTGTGGGCGGACCGAGTTTGGAGAGGAGGGTCGTGGGGGTGCTCAAGACGATGGAGAAGCAGATCTGTCCGCCGAGCTTGGGGGGGGCTGGCGGAGGTGGAGTGGAGGTTGAGGGGAGGGAGAGTGAGGGTTAAGGGGAGGGAAAGGGTGGAGGAGGAGAGTGAGGTGGAGGTGAGTGAGGATGAGGAGGAGGGGGCGATGAGGGTGAGTTGGGCGTCGGCTTGGTCGTTGGCGAGTGGGAAGTCGGGGGTGTGCAAGTCCGCGTCGGAGGTGAGTTGGAGTGAGGGCGGGAACGAGGGCTGTAAGGAGCGGGAGGATGTTGACGAGGACGAGAAGGAGGATGCGAAGGCGGTTGGTTAAAGGCGGATGGTGAAGGGGACGATGGCAAGTCGCGTGATGGGGTAGATGAGTGGGTGGGTGATTGGGTGGAGTCAGATGGTGAGGGCGAGGCGAGTGATGTGGCCAGTGTTTACTCTCAGGGGTATTGACAGTCGCCGGGTCAACACGGGGATAGTCTCTATCTAAACCGCAGGGCCGGCGATATCCTACGATGTCGGGATACTTCGGGTCCCGGATCTCCGCCCCTAACTCGTGCGGAGACGCAAGCCGCATGACGAGTCACAGGTACAGTACGTGGCCTCGCCACAACGCTTCGCCACTGCCAAGAAATAGTGCATATAAAAGCGCGGCTCAACGTCAATGACAACCCAACTGCCGCTTCAACGCTGCACATTTCTTCAAAGCACAGACACACACATTCAACTCACAACTACCACATCATTTACACCACCATGCCTGAGCAAGCTTCAACCGTTCCGGCCACCACGGCCGAGACCCCGCCCACCCAGACTGACAACATCTCTGAGCGCGCGACGGGCGCTGGCGTGGACACTGGGGCCGGCATCACGAGGCCCAAGACGGAAGCTGAGCTGGAGGCCGACAGGCTCTATGAGGAGGCCATGGAGGAGGAGTACGCCAAGCGCGAGGGCGGCGCTTGAGGTTGGACGGATCTACGCTAAGATGAGGGGGCATTTGTCAGATGGCCAAGCGGTGGTTTCAGCGACCGTCTAGATAGTTGACGGCAACGATTTTGTTATAGGAAGGAAATTGATATCATGAAGTTGAAGGGTTGCCATGGCCGGAATTGTGTGTTGTGGTTTGCGCGACAGAAGGATAGAACCTGTAATTGAGTGAATACATGCATAGCCTTCACTATCCAACGCTTGAAGCCCAAGACCTCGTCAACCACTGCTAGTCCATGCTGAGCTCTGCTGAATAAGTGACATCGTTTCGACCAGGTCAGCGGGTGTGACTGAGGCGTGACAGCCAGGCTCTCCTGACTCCAGGAGCCAGTCCAGTCGGGCACGTGCCATAAGCTGATGCCTGGCTGCCTCAGATGGTCCCTCCCCCTCCACACTCCCGACCTCCCACCAGCAACCAGCCCTTTATAAGGTACCCTCTCCAGGTAGAGTAGAAACCCAAATCTAACTCTCTAGGTCGAACCTGAATAGCCGAGTGGGAGGTGGTGGCGTGAGCTGTCACCGAACCTTGATGGATGAACCCGAAGCAAAACCGCTTGGGTTTTCATAGCCGGTGACCACCTCCCTGCCGGCTGGGAGGGGCTGGCCGGTGAGCTTTTTGCAGTCCTAGATCCCATCTATATTCCCTCCAATCATCCCTTTAGTCGAGTTCGCTCAGCCAGAGAGGATGCCGATGCAAGACCTTGACCATTAGATGTCATGACTACTCTTTAGCACTACCATACATGCCCTACCAGCTTGCCAGTGCTAGCCCCGCCACCACAAACCCCACCCTACTACCTCCTAATCTTTTCCCTCCCGCCCGCCACGCGTATCGGATGCGCCTCGGTGTTGTAAACAAACTCGTTCGAGTGATCGGCCTTGACCTGCCATGGAGCATCCTGCAAACTGTCAGCATCACATCTCCACAACCTCCCCCCACAGCCAAAGCCACCACTCACCTCAGCATGGATCAAATAGCTGTACTTCAACACCTCGGCAAACCAAAAGCTCTCCTGGAAGTTATAAAACCCCCCACCCCCCTCCTTATTCACATCCACCACGCTCGAGTACCCACTGCCGATCCTGCACGTCTTATTCACCGCCAAGAACGCCTCCCACGCCCAGTCCTGGTACTTTTTATCCCCCGTCGCGCGGTAGGCATAGTAGTAGCTCTCAATCACCTCGGGGCGGAGGACGTACGCGCCGCTACTGATCCAGAAGCCCGACGAGGCGTAGAAGGCGGCCTGGTCGGACGGCGCGGGCGGGTTGTTGGTCGCGTTGAGCGGCTGGGACGCGTCCTGCCACGAGAAGATCTCCGGGCCGATCTTGGTCGCGGTGGACGTGTAGGTCGCGCGGCAGCCTTCCACGAGGGCGAGGCCGAAGGCGGTGTAGGCGGGTGCGTTGAGGGTGAGGCCGCCGAGGATGAAGTTGCCGCCGTTGAAGCAGGCCACTGTGGGGGGAATGGGTTAGATAAGGGGGTGGAAGGAAAGGGGAAGGGACAGGCTTACGGTGCTGCGAGATAAACCGCAGCTCCTTGCCGCGCCACATGGCGAGGAAGGTCAGCTCGGGCCGCGTGGTCGGGTGCGAGACAATATACTTGATGGTCGACTCGGCGGCGGCGATCCAGCGGTCCCGGTACTCGCGGAACCTGCTCGGGTCGTAAAGGTACATCTTGATGAGATACTCGTAGAAGCTGTCGGTGCCGCCGCCCCAGCCGCCATTGCCATCCACGAACTCGCCGTCGGAGAGCTTGATCTTGGATCCCAGCAGCCCCGGGAATGGCTCACCCAGCGCCGGCTTGGGCCGCAGCAGGTACGACTCGCCCTTTTGTGCGAGCTTGGCGTACTCGGGGTTGTTGGTCAGGTCGCTGAGGCGCGTCCATTCGAGGACCAGCGTGCCGACTGTGGCAACGCCGTTGGTGGTTGACCCGGCCTGGCGGGGCGGGTTGAAGTAGAGGATGTTGTCGGGGACGCCGCTGGGGGTGTTGAAGGCAACCTTGAGGTTGTCGGCGAGGCGTGTTGCCTGGTCCAGGATGGTTTGTACCTGGGCTGGGTCTTGCTCGTCGTCTTTAAGGGGGCCTGTGAGGAGGTCGTAGGCTGGTTTGGGGTCAGATGGGGACGGTGCTGTACGCGATGGGAGCCAAGCAGCCCTTACCCGACAGGAGACCGCCGAGGTACCTGATGGTGGTCTCAAACAAGGACACCTCGGTGGTGGTGGTGTTGAAGTCGACGTTTTTGACGTGCTCCAGGATCTGATCGACGACATCCCACTTCTCCATCACCAGCGCTGTGCTGAAGGCGTCGACGGCGCTCGCTCCCCACCCGTTCCTGGGCAGCAATGCCGGTGAGTATCTTTGCAACCTTCACACCAGAACTCGCACCCTGCAATTCGATGAGGCGGACACGAACCTGTCATCATCGTACGCGTTCGTCACGGGCTGCAACGAGTCGTGAGGAAAGGCATATTTGTAGTACCCGTCCCACGAGACCTGGAAGGCCTCCTTGACGGCGTTGGCCCGGCGTTGGTTGGCGGTATATGTCACTGCCCGGGGTTTGTTGGGGGCGGCGACTGCCAGGCCGAGCAGGAGCGCTGCGCTCCCGCCGATGGAAAGGGGACGCATGGCCGAGGAGGGGACCGGGTGAGGTCAGGCCCGGGAGTGGCGCAAGGAAGAAACACAAGCAAGGAACAGAGGGGGGAGGCGTAAGGATGGCTTCTAGACTTTGCAGCAACGCGGGGAGGGGGCGGCGGTGGCGGGGGCAGTGAATGTATGTATAACAACCAAGCCAACCTGGCGATCCTCAGCGAGAGGAGATCACGACGATGAAAAGAAAACCTGCAGACAGCGAGGGCGCACACCACCCCAGTGCCCATCCCTCTCCCCCCTGGGCAAGCCAGCCAGCAAGCCCCATCCCTGACCCAACGCGCATCCCCCCTTCCATCTAGCACAGCAGCAGCAGCAGCAGGGAAGGAAACACAGGCCCTGCCGGCCGACTGAAACACGACACGGATGCCATGTCAGGCACGAGGAATGGAGGTCATGCTCCACACCAAGACATTCAAGAAAACAAAACGCCTCGACATCTGCGGCAGGCAAGGTACTGTGTCCAAGTCGTCGATCCCTCCCCATGCCGGCCCCGCCCTCAAACAGCCCTCCCCCCACCAACCAGACTGCCCCTAAAGAGCCACTGATTGGCCCAGACGGTCTGATACCTGCCTAAAGTGGTAGGCGCTCGGATCGTCCCGGGGGAGGGGATCTGGCTTGCTCAGAGCAGAGATGGAACCTGAACTGAACGACGACTTTGATGTCGTGCTCTTCGGGGGATTCGCGGGGAGTTGTGGTTGCAGTTGGTTCCCATTTTGTCTCATGTTCAGCGGATCAGGCGGTGGTTCACAGGGAAGAGAGTGATGTTGTTTCTTGGTCCAGGTCAAAGAGGAAGCAAGCTTTGAATGTGCTTGCGCAGATCGACCACATTGCTAAGTGGAGTTTGTGTCTCTGACGCCCGCCTGAGCTGAGTCGGCAGCCAGCCCAAGAGGCAGATCTCAATACCACCACGCTGCCGCCCGGGCATTTTTGCACGACCGACAATCCCCACACAAGAATCGGGAATGGCGCTATGGTGATCAGGGCCAGCTCGGCGGAGCCTGGTAACCGAGGATCTGATCTCGAGGGGGAATCGGCCAGCAGAGTCGCATGCCGAGATATTAATTGCTACATTCTAATCCGTACAATGCCAACCCCGCCGTTTATCTCTGCCCATCTCGGGGCGGGCAGAACACAATGCGGAGTAGCTGTGTGCGCTGTCGGGTCTGGTTGGGATGGGATGGGTTGAACTGGGCTAAGCTCGCTCATCATTTGCCAAATCCAGCCAAACTTGGTCAGACGACGGCATGGACGAACAACACACCCACAGACCACAGACCAAGATGTCGTCCACGCCCGGCGAGCCGCTTCGCTGGGTGACCCAGCGCCGTGGGTGCATTTCGGCCAGCACAACGCAGCAGAACCAGACAATGCTTGGCATAAATTGACCGTTCCTCGTCGGTTTTGTGCGACCGTCTCGGATGACGCTCCCAAGGACCATTGGGGAGAGAGAACAGGAAGGTTGGACAGACTGCAACTGCAACCCCTCCCCCTCTTCGTCATCGCATCGTCCGCCCATCGACCCCCCTGCGTCCGTGGTGCACTCGGATCGCAGGGCTCAGGCCATGTGCACCAGCCGCCACCACCATCATCAGACACAGATGCTCCCGTGCGCCTCTCCCGTCGGCACAGCTCCTTGGCACTGACCGAGTGCCGAACTGGGTTGTCTTTCCCCGCTTGCTCGATCTGGCAGTGTCATCCGATCCGGCCGTCGTCTGAGCCGCGTCGGTTGTAACAACATCATCCCGATCCTTCGGAGGGGCACCATGGTATCCCCGACCAATGCCGAGTCCTGCGTCTCCCACCTTCCGCATTTTCTGAAGGCCCATGTCCTCAACATGGGATGTATGGTAACGCCAAACCCGCACGTGAGGCAAGAGACACGACACCGGCACTACCACCATCTGCCCTTCTCGCGCGGTAGGTGGATGTGCAAACAGGCAAAGCAACGGCCCGTTGCCTCGCCTCCATGTATCGATGGCGAGCGACTGATACGGCGGCTCTCTCCTTGGCCGGAGACGCAGCACCCTGCGTTAGGGCTTCCGTGGCGAGAACGTTGCTGCTTGATGCGGCGTGACCGGTGCTGTGGTGCTTGGCATGCTGTGGCTGCGTGCGGTGCATTGCATGCAGGTAGCGTGGCAAGCACCGGTGCCGTGGGTGGTACAAGAGGAATTGGCAGTTCAGTTAGTTAGCGCTTCTCTCTCAGTCTCGCCAGCGCAGTGGCCACCCCGTCGCTCAGCTGATCGTCCCTGCCGGCCGGCACTGCCGCCGGGGTAGTAGAGGATACAGGGGGTTGAGCCGGCACGGGTTCGCCGCGCTGGTTCCCCGCGTGAGCGCCTTCTGCCTCCGCCCCAACCTCTGCAGCCCTCTCCAACGCCTCCGCCTCCTCACCCCCTTCCGCCTCCTCACCCCCCTCCGCCTCCGCCCCCCTCGCCTTCACCCCCCCACGCGGCCCAGCCGCCCCCTTTTTCGTGCCCTTCCTTGCCCGAAACGGCTCCTCTACCGCCGCACACCACGACCGCACCTTCTTCTCCCCCCACCCGCCCACAACCCCAATCTGGTCAGGCCCCGCATTCACCGCACTCCGCAAGCTCCCAAACGACCCAACCAGCGCGACCGCATCCGCCTTGTTCACGTTCCGCGGCACCGTCACAAACTCGACCAGCCGCTCGGCATACCCCGCCGCCTGCTGGCCGCGGATGGCCGAGAAGCCGGCGTGCTCGTAGGACTTGTAGAGCTCGAGGTAGCGGGCGGCTTCGGCAGCGGACCAGGCGAGGATGACGGTGACGTTGTTGACGATGGAGGTCTTGGACAGCTCGCGCAGGGCGTCCTCGTGGTTGGGGATGTCGACGAGGGTGAGGAGGATTCGCAGGGCGTATTTGCCCTGAAGGTTGCGGATGCGCGTGTAGATGTATTCGGGGTGGAGGCGGTGGTATTTGAGGCTGAGGAGGGGACAGATGTGAGTACCAAGCACGGGGGGTTGGTTGTTGGGTGGATGGGAGGATTCACACACCTCAGAAACAAAGCGCACGTCGTCTGCCCAAGCCCGTAGTCGGCGAGTATGTCGCTGTACTCCCACGGGATAGACTTGATGCACGCCAGCACGGGGTTGCCCTTCTGCCGTGGCGAGACGAGGATGGACGACCCCGAGCCCCGCGCCGGCAGGGCCTGCGGCGTGGGCTGTACGACCTTGGGCGGCCCGCTTGGGGCGGAGGCATTGTTGTTGGACGGCGGTGCCCGGTCGAGTCGCTGCGGTGTCGGCTGCTGGATGCGTGGAGGTGGTGGTGCTGGGCGAGGTTGGGCTTGTGCCGCCCTCGATGGCCCCGGCTGGGCGTCTGCGAGGGCGGCCAAGACGTCGTCGGCATCGCCGTATTCGTCGTCGTCCATCGTGTTGGCGGGGGTGGGCGACCGTCTACCTTGTGCGGCTTCTTGCTTGGTGCCTGCGCTTCGGTGGTGAGTGGGTGGGGAGTGGGTGAATCCAAGCATGGGCCAACGCCATGTCTCAACGCGTTCTGGCGAGTTTGGTGGTTGACAACGCGCCGAGTCTCCGCAGGGCTGGCTGCCGGCTTGGCGTCTGACCCGCCAAGCCCTCGCATCCCTGCAGAAATGCGATCTTGCAATCTGATAGGCCACCTCTGCACTGCGGAGCCCAGAGAATCGGGGGGCAGCGATCCGATGGTGGGGCACGCGAGCCGCTCAGTGACGCAACGAAGGGAACGAGGGGCTCGGGGATGCCTTTCGGCATCTTAACCCGTGAATTTTATGGTTTTATGCTTTCGATGTCTACATATCTGGTAAATAATGAGATGTGGCATCAGATACATGCATAGAAAACGATATTCCAAGGCCTATAGCGCAGCGGCCATGAAAACCGTGCAACGAGAGGGCGACGAGCATCCATCACGGGAATCCCGTCCAGGCCAATCCATGTCAACGCCACCCAAATCACCAACCCAAGTCCCCCGTCCATGTCGTGGTATCATTCAGCCCAAAAAGCGAAGGCAAAGAAACCGCTCTATCCGTGCCTGGTTAATCCAACTCCTCGGCCCCCATCTCCGGCCCCGTGTCATGCCCGCCACCACCCCCACTCCCGGTCATCGACTCATGTATCGACGCCAGCGCCCGCAGCCACAAGTCAAACATGCCCTCCAGCGCCCGAGCCTGGGCGTTGCTCGCGCTGAGCTCCGCCATCTGGTCCCGCAGCCGCTCGTACGCCTCGATCATGGCCCACACCTGCAGCGCCGACGTGCCCATCCCCGCCGGCCGGCACGGCCGCCCCGCCAGTGCCGCTGACAGCTCCCGCGTCAGCAGGTCCAGGCAGATTTGCAGGCTCACGTTGTCGTCGAGGGGCGTTTCTTCTGCCGCGCCGGGGCCCGAGTCGCCGCGACCCCACGTGGGGGTGGGAGACTCCGGCCCGGGAGAAAAGGAGACCGGCTTGAAGTAGACCGTCTCGTCTTGGAACGAGACCAGTGTCCCGTCTTCCGACACGGGCGAGGGATCCGGCGCCTCTGCCATCCGCGCTGTGCTGCGCAGATGGGGTTCGCACTGGAGACAACTCACGCTGCGCCGCCGACGGCTGAGGGTAGGCGGCTCATCGTCGTCGCTCGGCGGGGGCGACAGCGCGGGCTCCGAGTAGTTGTCCGAGTACACCGAACTGCCGCGCGACTCGAGCACGGCCTGGTACTGCTCCGCGATGAGGTCGACGCTCGAGGTCCGCCCGCCCGCGCTGTTGGGCGGCGAGAAGCCCTCGAGCTGGCCGATCGAGAAGATGGGTGTCTTTGCTCGCCGTCGCATGATCGGGGCCGAGTGCGGCGGGGAGTCGGAGCCGAAGGACGGCCGGCGCGGTGGAGTGCGCGCGACGAGGTGCGAAAACTCGGGGACCACGTAGGCTCTATTTTCAAGGTGCTCTAGAGGGCCGAAGGGAGGATCGCGCTCGTAGAACCGTACTGATCGCGCGGGAGGTGTGTCTCGTTGGGTCTCGACGGGCGCGGGGAACGGGCGAAGTTGTGGTGCTGGTGGTGGTGGCGCTGGAGCTGGAGGCGGCGTTCCTTTGTTCTCGGACGGCGTGCCGTGTCTCGACGCGCTGGAGCCGAACCGGCGCGAAATGCTGCTTTGTTGCCTTGAGACACACTTCTGGAGCTTCCGTCGAAGCCGCGGGCCCTTGGTTGCCGGTGAGCCGGCCAATGGGCCGTCATTTTTGTGCTCCATTGTTTATCGAGGAATGCGGCTTTAGGCGGACGGAGGGTAATAGCAGGCCGGCTGGTGAAGGTAATAGATATGACACAGGCTCGTCCTTCTCTGGCGCGATGGTTGTTGTTGCGGATGAAAGGAAACGGCCTTAGGTGCCTCAGTTATGATAATACGAGTGCTGCTTGTTGTCCTGGTCTAGATGACGTCCCAATAACCCCCCGGGAGCCACACACACCACTTGATGCCCCATCTGCCCCCTTCCCCCTCGGCGGCTCCATTCGGGAAGGGGTGTCATCCACCAAGCACGAGCACCGGAAACTTGGATCGGCCCACACCCACAGGCGTCCTGAGCTTTTCGCGTCCAGAGCTGGCCAGAGCTGCTTCAGGCCGCGTCCCTGGAACCGTATTCGTTACTTGCAGGCACGAATCAGCACAGGGAGAACGGGTGTCAGCAATACGCAGCACGGATGGAATGCACTGGCAGCGGTGCACATGGGATCGGCCGAGCGCTTGCTCCAGTCGACTTTGCCCCCGACGAGGACCCAGCGCGCCGATGGACCAGCCTCTGCATGCAGACTCTGCAGGTTTCGGCCAAGGCTTTGCTCTCTTGCGGTGGGCGACCTGCCTCCACTTGGGGGCACGTCAGCCCGTCATTGAAGCGTCCAAGAGTCGCAGCGAGCGGAGCGCAGCTGAGCAGTGGGCGAGGTCGCCAGGTGCTAGTCGGGTTGTCCGCGGCGAGGTGGCGCATCTCGCCACCCGTCGGGTTGGGGGGACGAATCGAGAACCCGAGGCCGGAGCATTGGTGAATTCCTTTGAGTTGGGCGATGCATGCTTGAGAAGCGAGAAAATTGGCACGCTTGGGGTGGAGTTCAGTGATGTCTTTCATTGGGGGAATGAGGGGGTCGCCCCGAGTACCTTATTCGCGCAGGTGCTGGGAGAGTCCTGCAATGGCCTGTCTGAGCAAGCAGTCAGAGGTGGAACCCTTTCCGCGGAGGACCCTGTGAGCTGAGCGAGGGCAGCTTATCAGATGATCAATACCCTGTCTAGCTGGCATTGCAACTTTTTTGAAGCTGAGAGAAACGGAAGGCCTAGAAATGGAAGAGGGAGGGAGGAAGCAACAGAGTTGAGCCTCGATGCCCTGGAAGCTCTCCAGATTTGGTAGACTGGAACACGGAGGAAATGGGAGCTCAAGGCCAGGATAGGGAGACCGAAGGCTCAAGTGGCTTAACAAGAACAGCTCATTCGGCGACAAACAGTCCGCAGAGAGAGCGAGTTTGTTCAGGTTGGCCAGCTGGAAAGATTTTGGATCAAGTGCAGCATGTGAGTGAGTGTCGCACAACACGATGCACTCCTAACCCCAACCCTTGATACTTGGTACCCCTCAACCCCACCCACCACACATCTCAACCCATCATCCACCAAACACCCAGGCACCAAACACCCAGGCACCGAACCCCCTCAAGCAACCTCACGAACACCCCTCCAGGCACCCCCCTCCCTTTCACTAAGCCAACCCAACCACCACAGCAATGTCCACCCCACCCCTCTCAACAACCCCCACGCCCGCTTCCTCCTCAAGCCCCTTCCCCTTCCCCCCAGAGTACTCCTTCCCCCCCTTCTTCACCCGTCAGACCAACCTCACAACCCACCACGCCCAACTGACAAAGTGGTCCGCCCTGGTCCTCGCCTACGCCCGCCACCACCGCATCCTCAAGCTCTCCCTCTCGCCCAACAGTCCCGCGACCAGCACCCGCATGCCCCCCAAGGACGACGACCAGGCCAAGCAGGAAATCGACACCTCGGAGCTCTTCCACAACGCCCGCCTCAACCGCCAGCTGGCGGCGCGCGATGTCCGCGCCGTGATCGATTTCCTGCGCAAGGACGGCCGCGCCGAGTACGTCGCGGGCACGTCCTCCGCGGGGACGGATGGGGAGGGGAGTGGGAGTGGCGGCGAGGGGGACATGGCGTGGGTCTACTGGCGCACGCCCGAGGAGTGGGCAGCGCTGGTAGAGGGCTGGGTAGATGCCACGGGCCAGAAGGGGAGTGTCTTGACCGTGTACGAGTTGGTGGAGGGAGAGGGGACGAAGGGGGCTGGTGAGTTTCTTGTTCTTTCCTCGCCCAAGTCGAGTTTCGGGGCTGGTGGAGGTGGCTAACTGACTGGCGCAAGAATTCCACGGGCTGGACCAAGAGCTGTTGCTCAAGGCCCTGGGGGTGCTGGTAAAGCGCGGCAAGGCACAGGTGTTTGGGCAGGAGGATTCACAGGGCGTCAAGTTCTTTTGATCCATTTCAGCACCAGAGACAGAGTCGGACTTTCTTGGCTGGAAACTCGACAGAGAATTGGGTGAGTGGTATGGATTGGGTACATGCCAGGCTCGCCGAAAACAGGAGGAAGACAAGGGAAACAAAGCGACAGAACGCTGACCCCGACCAAAAACGCCAGACCGCATAACTACACTGCATCCTAACCTTACCCCCTACACCGCCACCCTGTTGGTCATCGAATACTTTAGATCAAACGTCACCTCCTGCCGCATCGCCACATCCAACAGCCAATCCGCCATGACGATCCGAGGTTCCATATTCCCCTTGCGCGCCATCTCCTGGAACCGCGGCCACAGCTGCCTCTCGGCCGGCGAGGCCCCGCTCAGCAGGTACACCGGGTCTGGCGCGGCACCGCCGTCCTCCTCAGCCGTCGTCGGCTTGATTGTGGTGCCGCTCCGGGCGCGGTAGATCTTGAACACGGCCCCGTTGGCCTCGGCGATGTTCTTGAACGCGTCGACCCCGTTGGGTATCTCGGCCGTGCAGTAGATGGGCACATTCCAGAGGAGCCGGCCACGGTTGGCCCGCGCCCGGTTGACGGCCTTGTCGATGCTGACGCCGAACCGCGCCTCGTTGGCCTTGTCGACGAGCAGGTGGTCCTTGATCCGCGGCCGCTTGCCTGTCTCGATGCACGCCGTGATGAAGGTCGAATTGATCACGTCGGGGCCCTTGGCGAGACATCGGAGGAACTTCATCGTCCGGACCATCGAGGGGGCCGCGAGGTAGTTGCACGGCGCGTTCTCTTGCACGATCTGGATGCCAAGCGACCGGAGTTTCCTCTGGGGAGATAGATTAGTACGGCGCAAGCGGAATGCGAATGATAGACCCTCTTACCCGGTCGGCCTCCTCCGTGGCCTTGTTCTCCACCCATCGTTTGTATCCCGTCAGGCAAACACGCATGTCCACCTCGGGCAAAGCCACCTTTGCCCTCTTCGCCGGCCGCTTGGTCTCCTCCTCCTCCTCAGCATCGTCGCTGCCGGCCGGGCTCGAGGTTCGGGGGGCACGGTCCTTGTCGAGCTGGTCCGCCGCACGCTTGCCGCCCCAGACGCCGTGCCCGTCCTTGGCTGTCCGCTTCTTTTCCTTCTCGTACAGCGCAATATCCGGTGCCAGGTCCTGCAGCTTGGAGAGCGCCTGTGCCTTGGCGCTGCGGCTCGCGCTGGACATGACCGACGGCGTATCGTTCTCCTTGCCAGACCGGATGTGGCGCGCCTTGGCCGGGGTAGCAAAGGTCCCGATGGCCGGGGCGGACCGGGTCTTCTTCATCGCAGACTTGGGCGGCGCCGGGCTCGAGTCCTGCATGACGTTAAAGTCCCGGTCGAGCCCGACGTTCAGGGCATTCTTCTGCGCCCGCTCGTTGATCTTCTTTTTCTTCAAGGCCGCCGAGTCCATCGTCTCTTCACCGCCGGGATAGTGCGTCTCCCGCAACGTGGGTTCATCCAGGAACGTTTGGCCAATAACCTCGCCCAGGTTCGTCCGCGGCGGGAAGTGCCGGTATCTCGGGTTGTTGAGAGGCAGGGCCTGGCAGGCTGCGTAGCTCTCCTCGATCCAGAGGTGGTTGACGATCTCGATGTTCCAGTCCTGCGCCGCCTCGCACTTCTCGCTATGCATGCGAGCGGTGATGAGGTGCGTGTTCTCGGCCTTCATCGTCTTGGTGTATGTCGCGCCCGCCGCCGTGATCAAGTTCTCGAGGTAAATGCGGGCCTCACCGCCGTAGTTTGACAGTGTGATCCGCATATCCTTGAATCCGGGGATGCCGTCTCTTGGTACCGGGTAATGGAGGAGCCGCCTAAACGGGGATGTCCACTCGTTGAACACCATCATGTGGTACAGCCACGCCAGGTTGCCCACGTCCTTCCCTTGCTGCGAGGCGCGGACGTACTGGTCGCCATCCCGGAACTGGCAAATGAACATATCACAGTCCTCGACCGCATCGACGACCTCGCCGTCCCCCTTTGTGATCTTTTCTGTGATCGTCTTGCGCAACATGGCGTTGATAGGAAGGTCCCAGGAGAGCAAAACCTTCTTATTCACAAAAACGACCAATTTCTCGCTCCCTTCCGTCTCGTAGGGTCCCGCGGGGATTGTCGAGATGGCACCCTCCAATTGCTGACTCGCAGGGACCTTGACTGCATCTTCGGGGGTCTTTAAAAGGATCTCGGCGTCGGGGAGGAGATAGGGGCCTTCGTCGATTCGCTTGCAGAGCCGGAAGCAGTCGTCGAACCTGGCGGTGGTTAGTCTCAGGGTCCAGGGAGATCAGGCAATAGTGTTCTCTTCTTACCAGTGAGGCAGTACGATCTTGGCTTTGGGACTCTTCCTCTTGGCCTCGACACATTTGGGGTGGTCCATCGACAGGGCGCACACATGTGTTGTCAACCGCGACAGGTCCTTGGACTCCATGCCGCCGAGGGCCATGATGGCGCCTGTAATGGCCTCCGCATCGACGGACGGGATATCGGCGCAGGTAAGGACGACGCTGGAAAAGATCATTCTCGGATCGGGCGAGAACGGGCGGACCTGGGCGACCTTGTTGCGCGAGATGGTCGCCTTGATCCAGTCGGAGCGGACGACGGGAAGCATGACGGCCTGGGCCTCGGCATACTGGTCAAAGTCGATGGTGTTGGAGATGATATGCGTCGCCTGCTGGATGCGCATCCTGCCCTTGCGGTCGGGCTCCAGCACCTCGGCGCCATGGTCTCTGACGACCTGGGAGAGCTGCCAGCGCATTAGGGACAGCGTGCAAGCCTCTCATCCAGCCAGACACGTACCTGTGCAATCACCGTGCTGGACAAGGACTTGCTCGGGACGAAGGCAATCGAGCACGAGTCGAGCACGCCCGGCCTCTCCGGCTGGTCAACCATCTCGAGCACAAATCTGACTGCGACGCGTTTGCGATCAACGCGTTTACATCAGAGGAAAGGGACCCAAAGAAAAGAGTGGCTCATGGAAAGAGAGCAAGCCAAACGAGTGCTGAAATCAGGGGCTGCTGCGGTTTTTGGCCAGAAAATCCGGAGAAGTAATTTGCAGCTCTCAGGCGGGCGGTTGGTGGCAGGTGGGTGGGTGGTAGGCAACTGTTGTTCTTGTTCGACGCGCCTCAAAAAACGGAGTGGGGGCCTGCAACTGGCGACGCGAGGCAGCCGCGTCTCACATGACCAAGCCCATTTAACCCCTGTCAGGGGTCTGGGGAAGGCAACCCCCCCACTGAGCCAATTCCACCACCACCACCTCCACCTCCACCGTCAAGCTCGAGCAGAGCAAGCAATTGGCGAATCATAGCTGCGAATTCCTGCGTCCTCGGCCCATTCCAGGAGGGGGACGCAGCTTGACTCAACTAGAAAATGCACCGGTCGTCTGAGAGGTGACGCACGCAGCTCTCAACCCGATACACAGTAGCGCTGGCGTCGCGGCACCAAGTTTGAGAGTTGCTGCCCAAGCCCAACCCTGACTCACAACCCCTCTCATCCCGCAGCGAGGCCAGCCAAAAAAGCAAGCTGCTGCAACGCAGGCAGCATCTGTGACTCAACTCAGTCCTATTACCCGCATCACCCCTCGAAACAGTATTGTTCACACACTCCCCAAAAAAGTCACGGGTATCTGGCCCAGAACCCAGGCTTAATCCCAACTGGAAAAAGTAAACCGAACAATTTGATCAAATCCAGGCTCGAACTGGAGACCTTCAGTGTGTTAGACTGACGTGATAACCAACTACACCATTCGACCAATGAGAGGTTGTTGTTGAAGCTGGGCGGCGGCATCAGGGATTTTGCGAGCAGAGATCGGATCAGGGGTTCTGCTTGGTGGAGTTGCGGCAAGGAGAGTGTGGGGATGGGGAAGGTGGGCGAGAAAGGGGAAAGGGTGATGGACCTGTCCAGCCGGGGCTGCGGATGGGCCCTGGAGAGGTTAGCGGCGGGGCATGTGACGGGGTTGGCCGTTGGGAATGCATTTTGTGAATTGTTGGGCGAGAACGGCAAGTGGCAGTCGAGGGCTGATGCGGACTGGCCAGTGAAACGTGAAGAAGGATAGCGATGCCCAGATCCAGACGGAGAAAACCTAGAGAGGGCGTATGAGAAATGTCAACGGAGCAGCAATCTCGTCATCAGCATCACTCCCAAGACAAACCCCATCACATCACCATCCCCTCATCGAAAAATTATGCTGTATACTCTATGCTCACGCAGCAGCCTCGACTCCTCCTAGGAAAACACCCAGGGGACCGCCCCAGGCCACCGCATCCCAGCACCTATGTACATCTACTCTAGGTGAACAGCCGGGAGCTGACCACGCCAAAACATTACAAACTCGGAACGACGGCGGTGTCTCTGTCCTCTCTAAACCTCAGGAGCGAGCCTCGTCATGCGGGTCAACCCCTCACCCCCCGCCACGTCCCGCCCCCTCACCCATGAGACACGCTCCTCAAAGCAGGGCTCCCCAAAAAGAAAGCCATGCAAACCTCAACAACGCGTGTATGACGTGCGCCAACCGAAGGAACTTTGCCGTTTTGCAGTGCCGGAAAATGCATGCGCCCGGGTCTATTAAATCCTCGGGACCAGAAAAGAGGAACGGGAGAATGGGACCGCGCCGGAATCCTGGTCGGTCGTCTATTGCGATGACCTCGTCTATATGTGCTCCTCCGCGACCGTCGCCTACTCCTTGATGGCGTACTCGCGCTTGAACATGTCGTCAACCTTGGTGAGGTAGTAGGTGCCGGGGGTGATGGTCGAGACCTCGCCCACGGGGACGTAGCCCTTCTGGAGGTGGGCGTTCTTGCGGAGGTTGCACATCTGTGAAGTCGGCTATCAGCAAAGGATGCCAGGGAGACGATTTTTAGCGCCATGTCAACTTACCGAGTCGAAAGTCTCGGGGGGCACCTGGCGGCGGGCGTCGAGGCGGGCGGGGATGTCGAGGGCATCCGAAATCTGCTGGGTGCTGCCCTTGACGCGAAGCGAGAAGAAGCTGGCAGCCAGGCCCGAGCCGTAGCTGAACATGGCTATCCTCTTGCCCTGCAGCGCAGCATCATCAATGTAGGCGATCAAGCTGGCCAACCCACCCCAGACGCTAGCACAGTACATGTTGCCGCAGTTGGTGGCCACCTGGATGCTGGGGTTGACGCGCTCCTGGAAGCGCTTCTTGGTGAGGATCATGAAGGTCTTCTCGACGGCCTTGTCCGTCAGCGACTTCTCGTAGTCGACGGCACGAAGCTCCGAGGCGACCTCGGCGAACGCCTTCTGCTCGGGGTCGGCGAGGTAGTCGTGGTACAGGAGGCGGGCGTACGACTTGGTCACGAGCTTGCAGGTCGGGGCGTGGAAGGCCATGTAGTCGAAGCGGTCGAGGGCCGTCTTGGTGGAGGCCGCCTCGTCGTCGCCGTTGGCGTGGCCGTTGGTGCCGTTGGCGAACTGGGCCTCGCGCTTGCAGTAGGCAGTGTAGGCGGCGTCGAGCGCGCGGGTGTAGCAGGTGAGCGAGAAGTGGCCGTCAACGTACGGGTACTCGCTCGTCAGGTCGGGCTTGTAGAAGTCGTAGGCGTGCTGCATGTAGCTGCCGCGGAGACCGGGCTCAAAGACGATGGGAGCGTCGGGGCCGATCAGGAGGGCGACGGCGCCAGCGCCGCCCGTGGGGCGGGCGGAACCCTTGGCGTAGAGGGCAATGTCGCCAGTAACGACAATGCCATCGCGGCCATCCCAAGCCGACGACTCGATCCAATTGATGGTGTTGAAGACGGCGTTGGTGCCGCCGTAGCAGGCGTTGACCGTGTCGACGCCCTCAATGTTGGTGTTGTCGCCAAAAAGCTGCATCAACACCGACTTGACCGACTTGGACTTGTCGAGGATGGTCTCGGTGCCAACCTCGAGGCGGCCAATGGCGTTGGTGTCGACGTTGTACTTGGCGATCAGCTTGGACAGGACCGTCAAGCTCAGCGAGTAGATGTCTGCATGGCGGGGTACCCCGCGCCCAAATCAGCCCCTGAGCACACGACTGGCTGCTGCCGCTGGACCCGCCCAACCACCGCCGCCCGCCCAGGGACCAGGGGACCGCGGGCTGGGGGGTGCGCTGCCACGGGCAGGCATGTGCAACGCCCCCCAGCCCCAAGCCCAAAGGGTACCCAAAAAAACAAGGCCAGCGAAAAGGGGGCACAGGGAGATTGTTACTGACCCTCGCGATCATCGCAGAAGCTCATCTTTGTTTGCCCCAGGCCGATCGTGTACTTCCCCGTGCTGACGCCATCGAACTTCTCAAGCTCGGATTGCTCGACATACTGCAGCGGTTGGGCGCGCGGTCAGCGATGTCGGCGCACGAGGGATTAGGGGGGAATTGGGGGGCGCGGCCCGACGCCAAGGGCCCGCGTTCCAACGCACCTGGCTGGGGGTGTAGATCTCGATGGCCTTGATGCCGATGTTCTGAGGACGGGAGGCCATTGTGGGCAAGCAATTGGGGGCTTTCTGGTCGAGGATTTGAGGGCGAAGGGGGTGTCGTGGAGGGGAGAAGGGTCGTCGGGTTGGGAAAAGGAGTGAGAGTGGAAGAGAGGAAGGGTCGCTGGCTTTTGGAGGGGTAGATAAAGTTAGCGTGCCATCCCATGTTATTTCAACACAGCCATTCACCGCCGTTTTCCAGAACTGTTGTGGATTCAACAGCCGCCCGAGCCCCAGTTTTCCCGGCACGCAGTTTGGCGATGGAGGGTGAGGCGGGGAGGCGTACACACCTAGTAAGCTAACGGGTTGGGTATCGGCGCAGGGAGGCGAGGACGGAATCAGGCTGGCTCGACACACGGCGGGCTTCTTTGTCTAAGAGGGGGTGGGACGGGGTGGTGTGGTGCTTAAGGAGGGCGAGGGAGAGGGAGGTTTAAATATTTGTAGGGCCAAGGATGGCGGGGAATAATGGGCAAGACGGGGTCAGACAATACCAAGCAGCGCGGACTGTGAGGGACTGGGGGCTGCACGGGGACCAGACGGACAATAAATGCTGACGATGTCGGAGTCAAAGACGAGGGAGCAGGCCGGATAAGTTGCCGTCCTGCGTTTGGCGACCGAGTGCAGCGTTCGAGGAAGCCCACGTCCCCCCCCCCCTCGACCCCTCGAGTGGTGGGCGCATCCCCCGCTGTGCCTGCCTGTGGGCCGGGCCCTGTGGGCTTGGGTGTGGACTGGGGGTGGGCTCTCGCTCGAGTCGAGGCAAATAAACCGCGCGGATCTAATCTCTTCGACTGCAAGATTGATAAACAAATCTCCACAGCCAGTCCACAGTCCGTACGGCCCTGCGTTTTGTCGGCGGGCGCATGGAGACAGCAGCAGGTGCTGGTGTGCAGTGCGATGGTGGGCGCGGCCGTTGTGCGTGGCATGGCTTCCGTCATTGAGCGTCTGGGCATCTGAGGATCTGAGCAGCAGCCCAAGCATGTGCTCGCTCGGCCCGTCCCTCGCTCTGGCCGGCGCAATTTGCACAGAACGGCGGTAGATGTCACCTCCAGCGTACCACTCCCTCCAGCCGAGTCGTCGCAAAATCCCGCCTGCGTTCCTCCATTCTCGCGCATACAGATGATACGATGTGTGGTAAAAAAACTCCCAGATTCTTGCTCCACCACATGTTGACCCGGGAAAACGATTAGAAGGATGAGTGGCGGCGAGAGAACCCTCGTGGACATGTCGCCATGGGTCCAGGATCAATCCCCCAACCCGTCCCCACCAAATCCGACCCCCAAAAAAAGGCGCCTCAACCCCATTCGTTTGCGCGACCGGCGCTGCAGGAACCGGGTCCCTATCCCGGGGCGTCGCGGCGTCGGCGTGGCTGAGCAGCGGTGACTAGCTGACCGTGGCCCGCGCCGGGGGTGTGAGGCCTGGTCTTGGACAAGGTGAGGGTGGGTGAGACGCGATGCGCACCGCTTCGTCAGCGGTTGTCTTTTTTGGGACGAAGATCAGCTCGCGCGGTGAGCGAGGCTCGTCCCAACAAAAACCAGCCAGCCTTGAGACAGGCCATGGAATCCAGCTCTGCCACACCAATGGAGCTTCAGCTCAGGTTTCAGGTTTGGCTCCCATCCATGGTGGGGTTTCTCAGGGCCCGCGGCAAGCAACCGTCGGCAGGTTGGTACCTGGTCAACGTAGAGACCAGCATGCGCTCTGCAGAAATGGCATGATATTGGCATGGAGAGTGCAAGCCACCAGATTCGTCAACGTGGTGACGAATCGATGTTGCGCAGTTGGGGGCCAGGACACAAGATCGTTATCTTGAACCAACCCGAAATCGGCATTTGATGCTTTTCAAAAAAAAAAAAACAACCAAAACAAAAAAAAAAAAAAAAAAAAAAAAAAAAAAAAAAAAAAAACTATACGCTTAGGCCCCCTGTAAACACTCTCGTCCCTATCCCCAACACCGCTTGATGCAACCAACCATCCCGCCTGTTCCCCGCAAAACATCTGAAAAAGGAAATCCAAAAACATTGAGAGAGAAGACAAAACATCAGACCAACGCGACAACGTCATCCACATTATGTATCCCCGACCCAACACTTGAGGCTGAGCCCCAAACCACCCCTGCCCGATGCAACCAGCCCCTGCCGCTCTCCCGTTCAGGACGGGGTGCCATACCCGGAGTCGGCCCCTGGCGTCCTGTGCGTCTCCACGTCCGCCTCCATGGCCTTGACCGTGTCGACCTTGATCGTGGGGACGACGACGGAATCTGCCGCTGCCTTGACGGCGGACGCGTCACCCGCGTCGTCGCCCTTCAGCTCGACATCGGTCTTCAGCTCGACAGGGGCGGCGGCAGGTGCGGGAGCGGGAGCCGGGGCCGGAGCAACCACAAGAGCGGCAGGCTTGCTCTTCTTCTTGGGCTTCTTCTCCTTCTCCGACTCGGACTCGCTCTCCGTCTCGTCCGACGACGATGACGACGACGACCCGGACTCGTCCTCGCTGTCCTTGGCGGTCCGCTTCTTCTTGGACGACTTCTTGGCCTTGCGCTTGCTCTTGCTGCCCTTCTTCTTCTTGTCCTTCTTCTCCCCCTCTTCATCATCACCCTCCTTCTTCTTCTCCGCCTCCTCCTTCTCCTTCTCCTCCGCCTTGCGCTTCTTCTCCGCCTCCTTCAGCTCCTTCTCCTTCTTCTCCTTGCGCGTCTCCACAACCCACTGCTCCGCGCCCTCGGCTGCCTTCTCCGGCGTCCGCTTGTTCTTGAGCAGGTATCCCTGGATCTCGGCGGGCGAGAACTCGTGCGCCGGGATCCGCGCCGCGAACGTCTCGGCCAGCGCCTCCACGCGCGCGATCGTCTCGGCCTTCTTGCGCGCCGCCTCGGCAGCCTCGGCCGCCTGCTTCTTCTCCTCCTCGGGGGTGAGGCGGGGCGCCACGGCCGTCTTGAGGAGGCGGGTCTCGAGGCTGAAGAGGGCGGGAGAGGAGGCGGAGGCGGTGATGTTGGGGCTGGCGGCGGACGGGGCGGGCGCGTTGTCGCCCTCGATGGGCGCGAAGATGGCGCGGAAGATGGCGCGGATCATGTCCGTGTCGGCCCGGTCGAACTTGACCGTCATGTCGACGCGGCCCGGGCGGATGAGGGCCTTGTCGAGCTTCTCGAGGTGGTTGGTCGTCATGATCAGCACGCGGCCCTCCTGCGAGGCGACGCCGTCGAGGATGTTGAGCAGGCCCGAGAGGGAGAGGCGGCCGGAGATTGGGTTATTGTTGTTGTTGTTGTTCTGGCCGTTGGGGTTTCGCGAGCTGCGGGTTGTGGTGGTGGTGGTGTCCGCGGGGGGGACGTCGATCTGGTTGCCTGCATCGTCACGGGTGTGCGTCAGGCCGGCCGTGTCGATGTCCTCGAGCAGGACGACGCAGCGGCGCGGCAGCTCGGCGAAGAGCGTGGCCAGGTTCTCCTCGTTGGCGGTGACGGAGCTGAGGCTGACGATGTAGATGCGCATCTTGAAGAAACCGGCGAGGGCCAGGCTGAGAGAGGACTTGCCTGTGCCCGGGGGGCCGTAGAGCAGGTATCCACGCCGGTAGGGGATGCCGCGGTTGGCATACCAGCGCCGCGTGTTCGGGTTGAGATAGTCGGTCACATCGTCGATGAGGTCCTGCTTGACCTTCTCGTTCAGGATGACAGTAGAAAAGGGGCGCGACGTCCGGGCCATGCAGCGCTGCCACTGGGGCTCGGAGCTCCCGGACTTGGTGGTCCCCCGGTAGATGAGCGTCTTGGCCTCGTCCCGCTTCATGAAGTCGTCCTTGGCTTCGTGCAGGAGTTCCTTGAGGATCCAGGGGTTGCGGCCAAAGCACGAGATGGAGATCTCCTCGCGCTCGCTGGCGGTCAGGAAGGCGGACTGCTGGGAGTTTTGGCTGCGCCGGAAGATCAGGATGCGGCCCTTGTACAGAAACCAATGGCTGCCAAAGGTAGGCGTGTAGGCGAGCGCCTTTTTCTTCTTGCGAGAGGTGGTATCATCGCCGTCCTGCCACGAGTCCTCGTCGTCGTCGTCAAAGCTCCGCCACAGGTACCAGGAGCGCTACTCACACTGTTAGCCGGGATATTCGTAAAAAGGGGTGTCCGGTCCCTCCCGCGCTCCGAAACACTCCCTGGGAGAAAAAAAACCATGCACATACACTATTGAGGTTAGTGTTCACAACGAACCGCCGGGCGCCCTGGGAAAACCGCTGGCTGGCGACCCAGGCCATGAGCATGTTGTAAATTTCATCATCCGGTCTCACGTCCCTATCAACCACCAAAACTCCATGTCAGCCAAAGGGACCCTCCTAACCCTCAATTTGCCAGTGCAGAGGACGAGCACGTACACGGTGGACATGAGATGCGACTCGGCCAAACCAGAAAAGTACTCGCTAAAATAGCGCCAGGCGAATGTAAGACCGCCGAGCAGCAGCATCAACGGGATGTACAGGTTCAGGTCGACATGGAGGTATTTGTTGACGGCGGTCGAAAAGACTGAACCGCAGAGAAAACAGACAAAATGTTAGTTATCAATCTAGCTCGTGGATCCAAGACGGTGGACTTCGACGTACCCGAAAAGCCAGGAAAGAAGAAATCCAGGAGCTGGGTCTGGGGAGCAGCCGTCGCAAGCCCCTCCACGTCGGCGGATAAGGGCGGCGCGGCGTCCATGGTGAGGGCTTCAAGCAGGCGGTTGAGGGAGTAGTGGTGGTACCGCGGGAGCAGGATGGTGGGAAGGGGGGAAGGGTAGACCGAGTCCGGGAAGAGATACAGCTTGAAGGTGGTCTCTCAACAACCGACGGGAAGAGAGGGAAGGTATGGGGTTATTTATGGATGGCCGGAGAGGTGAAAGAACTCAATGGATTGTCCCTTGGTCTCCTGGGATTGGACTGGATGCGACTTGAAGAAAAATATGCTGCCTGCTGACGACTGCTGACTGCGTCAAACACCTTGCTTGGCTTGTGTTTGCTGCAAGACACGGCTTGGTCCTCATGGTTGGCGGGCAGCCCTGGGCGAGTCACCGTTTTTATCTGTTCAGTTCCCCACCGGCGAGGCAGCAACACAGAAGACACAGCAAACTATCGAGCAGGGTCTTGGAATGAGGCATCCGAGGACGCGGTTGGTTCTACCGACAGGACACAGCCCGGCCAGTGCTGCAACCTGCTCCCCTTGCCCCTCCGACCCGGTATTGGCCGTAGGTGTGTGTGTGTGTGAGTGCGAGTGTGAGCGTGCCTGTGTATGTGCTCCCAGAGGCCCCCGTCGACGGCCAGTGAGGTCATCCCAGAGAGGAAAACGCCCGCAGTCATCCCGGCGATGCAGTCCCCCGAGCCACACAGCCTCCTTCCGCACGGAGGTTGCGTGATGCATCGCAGACCCCGCGCTGCGCCGCAGCTTGCCGAGCCAAGCAGCCATCCATCCTGAGGACTCCAGATCGGGAGAAGAGGGGCGTGAGGACTGATGGCAGGGGCCTCAGCCTCCCCCGCATATGATGGCGGGTGCGTCATTGGCCGTCGTCCGCAGCGCGGCAGCATGCCCATCTTCCCCCCGTTTCCCCCCCCGGGCTCCCCGCCGCCAAGTCGTGTGACGATGCTGAGGACAAGAGCCGCTGCCTTGTCCTGCTCGCCAGACCAACTGGCCCGCGCGCGGCCACGCCGCATGCTTCACGCTCCCTCGCTCCGTGATGCGACGACAAGGAAGAGTTGTTCTGCTTGGCGTGGCGAGGGAATCACCACGCTAGCGTCATCGGGTGTTGGGCATCACCACGTCCTTTTCGTGTGCGGAGTGGTCCGTCCTCGCTGACTGACTGTCTGTCTGTCTGCCAGTCGGTCCAGAGTGGGAAGTTGGTGGATGGTGCAGGAAGGATTTGGAGGCCCAATGGAGAGCATCTCGGGCCCTGGGGTGGCGCCCAGGCGGTGAGATTGGCGGGGCTCTCAGCGGTTTCGAGGCGGAGGGCGCCAGAGCCCCCTCCCCGCTAGTGTGCGCTGCTGCCTTGCTAGGTCTCAAGGCAGGAACCATTCACGCTGCAACATCATCGAGGGAACCACAACTTCAACTTTCAACTGTGGCTGCAGGGCGCCACGCATCTTGTTGGATCACCATCAGTGGTTGTTGGGCGATCTGAATTCGTCGTCTTTCCATTCGCGATCACCTGTACTTCGATTATCTGGACCCTGGCTTTTCCGTTTCCAGAGCCCAGGCCTTCATCCAATCCAGGCAATACAACCATGGCCCGATTCCCCAGCGACAAACCGTCGTCTGGTGAGAACATTCTGCCTTGTGAGGGGGAGGGCATGGCTTGCCGACCTGGCAGGCAATTGGCAGATCACAGTCTGGCTCAGAAATGCCCTGTTCGGGCATCCGCATAAACCTGCCTGCCAGAAACACCGCCGGCATGGCTGCCTCTCCACGGCCGGCCAACATGCAGCTTTCACTGTGGCGCAGTCTTGGGTGTGTCGGAAGTCTCCGCCATCACTCTGATCATGACATTTCCCTCTGGTTGGACGAGCGGCTATTGGGCGCAGACGAGCTCGATGAATTGAAACCCAAAAAAGGCGATTCGCAGTCATTCACAGCCCGAAATCCCTCTCGATGACTCACTGTCGCAGCGTCACGCCCACTCTTGGGGATGGATGTGTGGGGAACATCGGAAGCGCCGTGATCGAACCTGCAGGAGGTCTGCCACCATAGCCAGGGAAGTCAAGTGGCACAGGAACAAGGGTTAGGGTTACTTACATGGTGATGGTGGGGTGGCGAGATGGAAATAACCTCGTCTGCCTCGTTTGTTGGGCAATTCAGCCGCGACAATGATGAAACCCTGGGTTGCGATGCTTTCATCGAGCCGTACCAACGGATGGAGTGGCAGGAAAGAGGCCATCGGGGACCGAGGCCGAACCAAATAAAGGGGCTGACCCCTTCTCTCCGAAGAGAAGTCATGTCTCATTATGCTAGGAGCATCTCCTGCCATCGTCAAGGACAAATGAGACCAAACCGGACCCTTGCGAACAAGGGAATCGAATCCAAACCCCAAACCCCAATATTTGTCCGTCCGTGCTGTGTCCCGGAGATAGTATGTGCCGACAAGTGATGTTGTTACACGTGCCTCCCAACCAGCTCGAAGCCAAAACGCCACTCCAGTAAGAAAGACGCCAGAAACGCCGCGATGTCAGACCGCCCAGCAGGTAAACCGACCCAACAAGAAGAGAAAAGAGCCCGCCACTCAGTCATTCATAAACACTTGAATCCCACCGCGGCCAGTCACAAAGTGACCACCACCGCCGCCCTGCGCAGGCGGCGCCATCCCCGCAGCCATCTGCTGCGGCGGGGGCCTGCCGCCGTACCCGTTCACCGGCGTCGGATGCGGGCTCACGTACTGCGGGACAGCGCCATAGACCTGCTGGAACGCACCGGGCGGCGGGCCGGGCGGCGGGCCAGGCGGGCCGGGCATCATCACGGGGTGGGGAAACGGGCCGGGGCCGTGGTCGTCGTAGTCGACGCTGCCGTCGTCGCTGGAGTCGTCGTCGTCCTCGACCGTCGCGCGGCGGCCCCAGGAGCTTGTCGGCGGGGCGCCGCTGCGCCGGGACGACGCGCGCGAGGACCGGCCGCGCTTGGAGGACGACTTGCTGCGCTTCCGCCCCCCGCCGCCGCTGGAGTACGAGTACGAGTCCTGGTCGGCGTAGTAGTCCCAGTACGGGTTCGTCGACTCGACGAGGCACACTGAGCTCGGCTCGCTGGACCACGAGAAGATGGAGCCGCCCGAGGCGGTGCTCCGCGTCTCGATGTCGTCGTCGTAGTACCGCCGGATGCTCTTGGCCTTGCGCGGGTCGCGGCCGCAGAAGTAGATCAGGGCCGACACGGGGAGGGTGTTGGGCAGCCGGACCTCGCGGTACCCGCCCGAGCTGCGGGAGCTCGAGCTTGGGCTGCGGGAACGGGTCGACATGGTGGTGGCTGGAGGGTTGGGGTCGTTTTATAGCCGATTTAGAGTGGATCCGTGGGTTCGACGGGGCGGAGTGGTGTGCTGTGTGCCCGGGGAAGCGGACACGAGGGGCACAAAGTATGACAGCGTCGGTGCCACACCGCGGTGAGGTGGTGTGCGGGCTGGCTCACGAGGCCAATTGTGAACGGGCAATAAGTGCTGGGCACGAGAATATGGGGGGCCGGGGTTGAGAAAGATGGAGGGGAAGAGGAGGACTACGGGGAAAGGAAACAGGCCGGGCGTCGAGCTGAAATATGGGCGCGGTGCAAACGTATGTATGTCCATACATAATCAGCAGCAGCAGTAGCTCGGGGAGCTCTCCATGTCAGTCTGGTCTCCAGGCGCCGTGTGCCCGCGCCAGCCGGGCAAAGCGGCGCGTCCGAGGCTGCAGGGTGGTGTCGGTTTCACACACCCACAAGCGGGCGTGGAAACACATCAGCGGCTGTCTGACGCCAGCTGCACGGGTGCCCGGACATCACAGAATCGCATACTCGGCGGGCGGGGTGGCGATCTGGCTGCACTGATTCGTCCCTGTGGCACAGAGCCTCAGCGCCGAGAAGGCTCACCGGCCAGACAGATCGGGAGGATTTGTTTGGCACACAAATCGGGCAAAGATCGATTGGTGTTCCACGTCCCAGGCGCCCCTCCCTCCCGCATGGTGCGGTGTCCGGATCACCAGTCAGCCACACGCCCTGCTTTTGGAGCACAGGGCTCTGGCAGGTCCGCCAAGGGGCGGGCTGCTGTTGGGTCTGAGTAGGTATCTATTCTCTGACTGCAGCAGCGCGTGGCGGTCAACCTGCGGGCAGCCGGCTGCGACCGTATGTCCAAGCTGCTTCTGGAAGAAGTAATCTGTTTGCACCGCTGCAGAAGGGTCAGGAGCACAGGCTTGAGCACCGTGTGCGAGGGAGGTGTGGTTGCGCAGGGAGAGATGTCCAGTCTCACGACAGCTCTGTTCCTTCACGAAGCAGCAAGATGTTGTAGCAGGTGCCTGTACGGGGTAACATGGTAGTCTGTCATCGGGGAATACGTCCCTGGCATGATGCTCGGGCCCAGAAGCCGCCCTGCGCGGGGTAGTGGGCAACCAACACCACCCCTTCGACCCCTCGCCCAGGTAACAGCACCAGCTCGGGTTGCACTCCGCGCAGGAGCGGGGCAACCAGCCTGATGTGCGCCCGGTCGTCGTGGCTCGCCTGCGGCCACCTCGCAGCCTCGCTAGTATGGCAAACCATGCAAACCACGGTCGTTCCCTTTATTGGTTCTCCAAGGCCACGATCCTGCCGCGTCTCGAAGTGAGGCTGCAGCGACGAGCGGGCTCGGTCAACCAAGGCTTGGATGGCATGATTGCCAGCGCTCGTGGTGGTGGGAAGGGCCGCGCCACCGAGGCTGCTCCAGGTGAGGGCGAGCGGGAGCCAATGGATTTGGCGTCGTCGAAGATGCTGTGTGACGCTGCTGCTGCCGCCCTTCGAGACTCGAAAAAGGTGCAACCTTGGAACGCGTGGGATGTCGGTGCCTCGCTGCGACGGCACTGATATCGATTGAATTCGGCCGAATGGCGTGTTGCTGACCGCGCGAAGGGCGCGTTCCATGAGGCGGCTGCTGAGGGCAGGGCGTTGGTGGTGTGAGCAGGTCAAAACTGCCCACTTCAATATGGAGGGAGGGGGCTTCCCTTCAGGTTGGTGGGGCACGCATCCATGAGATCAGATCAACCCCCGCCTGTGGTGAGTTCCAGGGGCTGCTGGCCAAGAAACCCCTAACCCCAAGACCATACCGCAAACCGCAGCCCAAGCATTGGCGTGTGTCGGGCTGGCGCTGGCCCTGGGAGCCGATTTCGATTCTCCTTGTTGATCCTGTCACTCACGCACCGTCAAAGTTGGCCACTCACTCGCCAGTCACCACCCAACCTCCGTTTCGGGCTCCTTTTTTGAGCGCAGCCATCTTCCAGAGACCCTCTTGCTCAAATTTATATTGTTCTCCCGCTTGCTGCTACAGCGCATCGGCCCAGGCTGCCATTTTGGGCACTTCGACCGAGCGGGAGACCCAGTTTTTGTATTCTCCCGCAGCAAGCAGAGAAGCATCCAACCCGGCCAGCCAGCAACTTGACGCCCACGAGACGAGACGAACGGTCGAGACGCTGCACCCCACGATCTCATCGCCGTCCCCGATCCAACTTTACATACATTTCGCTTGGACGCCATCCCCCTAACTCGCCTCCGCCCTAGTGCGTCCATTTGTGTCCGTCCTTGGTTGGAGCTATCAACCCGCGTCCCCCCAGGGTGTCCAGGTCCAGATGCGCGCCCCTGTTCGCGGCCAAGAGCGGCAGGTCGTCGCCGCTTGCGAACCATCAGTGTGCCCTTTTCAGCCAGCCCATGCTCTGCGCGGACTTTGCAGCCTGATGGAGACCAGGACACGGGCACTGCCGGCCGAGGCACCGAGCTGTCGTCTCTGCGAGCGTGTGAAG
The DNA here is from genome assembly GCA_033296695.1 of Staphylotrichum tortipilum. Classification (NCBI taxonomy): domain Eukaryota; kingdom Fungi; phylum Ascomycota; class Sordariomycetes; order Sordariales; family Chaetomiaceae; genus Staphylotrichum; species Staphylotrichum tortipilum. The sequence goes on along the minus strand of MU855501.1, from coordinate 10,584 downwards.
AGTGGCGTGTCGCCCTGGGCAAGCTGAGAAACGGAGCTGCCCTGGCGGGCTTTGCGCAGACTCGCACCTCAGACGCCGCGTACCTCCTCCGGGGTGTTGAAACGCCTCTCCAAACATCCTACGGCCTCTTCACAGTAAGCCCGGGAAGGTTCCTTGGCTGGCAGCCCCCCGCCATATTCCGGGTCTGTTAATACCACCTTGCGCATGCTGGCCATCGGCTCAAATCACCGGCAAAACACAGCCCAGTAGAGATCGGCCGCCTGCCAGCCGTGCTACGCAGTAGATTGCAGATGCCGAAGCCAAACTGGGCCAGCGTCTCCTCACACTGCCGGGTCCAAGAAACGTGCTCGCAGAACAGAGGGGACATCTCGGGCGCGCACAAAAACTGGCAGTTAATCAACATTGTCCAGGGCGGAGCGAGGATTGCTTGGAATATCGCTCGAAGGGCGGCAGCTGCAGGGTCGTTGTCAAGGGGCCGTTCGCTGGTGGATGGGGAGAGGAGAAGGAAGAAAAGGGGGGAGTGAGCACAGACCTGGCCAAGCGTGGGCATAGCAACACACACAGACTTGGACTCGGGGTCATGTTGTGTTTCCAGGCTGGGAAGACACCAACAAGGTCAACAACATTCAGGACAGTTCAAGGACAGGTGCAGGCACATCCGAAGCACGACTGGCTAACCCACCACCACCAAGACTGCCCACCACGACCACACCTCCGCCTCCACAGCCAAGGGGCAGCCCTGCGTCTCAACGCCCGCCCGCATATCCTGCCGCATTGCTGCACGGCAAAGCACCCCCCGACGAGCGGGCGGGAGGGTGGGCCGGGACCACATCCGGGGCATCCTCGCCAATCATGGCGGCCGATCAAGATGCCGCCAAGTGGGCAGCACGAACATCACTCTGGAACCCCAGCCGAGTCCGAAACGAATCGAGACTGCTTGTCCCTGAGCGGCCAGGGACCTTCTCGAACAGAGTGCGCCTTTGCTGCAACTCATCTGGATGTTGTCTGGCCCTGGCTGGCCCTGGCTGGTCTGGCCTGGCCGGTGTCTCCTGCTGTCCTGCCCGTGAGAGGAGCAGTTCGTCAATTGCACATATCCGTCCTCTGTGCTCTGTATGCATGCCGTGTTCGTCCATAATAGCAGGTAATTGTGGCCGCCGGGGGTCTGCAGATCGATCAGCAGCCGAGATTTCTCCATCGCGCCGCACATCCACACGTCCGTCCAGCACAGCGCAGCACCCGTTGACTGCTGTTGTCGCTCGACTCCATTTCACCCGGAGCACCCTACCCTACCCTACGCTTCCTCGCGCGCGAATCCACCACCACCCGCCCGGCCACCCCTGCCACGAACCGTCCAGACACTCACCACACTCCACGCACGACGCACGAACACCCACATACACCACGCGCCCACCAGACTCAGCGAGACCAGCGCCAGCACCCCGACAACACCCACGACGACACCGCGACGACATCACAAGCCGCGCCCCGGCACGAGCCCAGGAGAGAGAAAAACGCACCATTGATCCACAGCGCCAGCCACCGAGGCCCATCGATGACGGCAGAGGGCGCCGTCGCCCGGAACTGAAGCGTCGCCGGCGGCTGACGACAGCCAGCGCTCGAGATCCCGACCGGCGTGGCGATTGACCGACCCCAACCCGACGAACCCGGACCATGGGACCGCCGGGCAACAAGGCCAGCGATCCGGAGCGGAGGGTGTCGACGAGGGCGTCGGTCAGGATATCCGTGGACCATGGCGACGCCGACGACGAGTACGACTTTGCCGCCGCGGGCATGGTCGCCGACGGTTTTCGCCCTTCCCAGCCCAGCGCCGGCGCAGGGGAGCCGTCGACACCAGTGCCATCGACCCCATCCCTGACGCCGGCCTCGTCTGCGACACTCTTCGCCGAGGAGAGCCCGGCGTCGCACCAGAGACCCAGCAATCGGCCCTCCAGCATACCCAAGCCCCCGAACCCACACTTCGCCATGGCAGTATGGCCTGAGTCCGATACCCTCTCCCGCCAAACCACAAACTCGGCCGAGTCCTCCACATACTTCCATGCTGAAAGCCCATATCAAGGGCCGTCCGGTCCGGCACACCCGTATCAGATGTACCCACAGACCGTGAGGCCGGCGAGGACACTGAGCACGACGACGGCATCGACGATGCCGATATCCGAATCTTCATATCGCGGCCCGAGGGGGCCGAGCCACCCGTACGCGCTGTATCCCCAGAATGACGCCGTCGAGGCCGAAGCAGGCCAGCCCGCCGCGATCCCCATTGGCTTCCGCGGACTCCCGGACCAGTACCAGCGTCGGGTGGGGCCCGACGGCGAGGAGGTCGCCGACATGATCGGCCCGGATGGCCACACCGAGCAGCTCCCTCCGTACTCGAGGTACCCAGACGAGGCCTACGTCCGCAAGGCGACGGCGGTAGATGGGGCGCCCCCTCCCGTGGTGCACGGTGCCATTCCGGTCGTCCCGCCCATCGTGACGGCGCCGTCAGCCACTGTATCGGCCATTCCGGGTGCTGGGGGTCTCGGGTTGGCCACGAGGAACCCGGAGTACGAGTCGTCGGATGACCTGGGCTCGCCGCGCTCACGGCACTCGTCGCGCAGCTTCACTTCTGACGACAGCGGGCGCGGGATCAGGCTGGACGACGAGCCGAGCTCGGAGAAGAGGCAGCCGCCGAAACGATGGCAGACCTGGATGCGGCGGAAGCTATGGGGCATTGTGCCGTATTGGGCGATATGTTTGACCGGGCTGGTTTTCCTGCTCATGGCTGCGATTTTGGGCGCAGTGGTCGGCACCTTGCTGCCCAAGCAGAAGCGACCGCAGCGCAAAGAGGGTGCTTGGTGAGTTTGGACGAGCTTGTCGTAGTTTATGGCCGTGATTTGCTGACTTCAACAGGGAACCTACATTTTTCGACGCGACACCCATCCCCGTCCCGCCAGACCTCCCGCCCCTCCCCACAGGGACGTTCGCGATGCCGCTCCTGGCCAACAGGGTGTCCAACACGTGCTTCCAGAATCCGACCTTGTCGCAGGCCTGGAACTGCCATCTCGTCATCTCCGGGATGCAGCTGACCGTCATCAAGGACGGGAACGATTACCGCGCCGGTCTGGACTGCAACCGCTCCTACACATTGTCGAATAATGTGTACTCTTACGGCGAACAGCCCCCGTTGCTGCACAGGCCCGTCGCCCTCGACTTGGTGAGCGACAAGTTCGAGCCCAGCCGCGGCCCGGCCTGGTTCAAGATGCTGCCCTACAACAAGACCGTCATCCTCCCGGAAGGCTGGCTCGGCTCATCCGGCAACTCGGAGCACAAGGCTCGCCATGTCGCCTCCGTCGGTGCGGGCATCTCAAACTTCAAGCGCAAGGGCATCGCCCAGCGAGGCGACAAGCCGTGGATCTGCAACTGGCCAGGCACCTATCTCGAAATCTTCATCTATGCTCAGCAAAACTCGAGCTACTCCAACTGGGGACCCAAGTCGGTCTCGGCATCGCTGTCGTCATCAATCACTGCGGCGTCAACAGAATCCTCAAGGTCCTCTTCCATGTCATCCGAATCATCACCACCTCCCCCGCCGCCGCCGCCAACAATAACAACACCACCCACAACACCGGCGGCGACATCCCCGCCCCCGCCGCCCCAAACACCGCCCACAACAACGTACCCCTCCCCTGGCCGCACCCACGTGGAGCGCTCCGAGTCCCGCACCCCAAACCCCTTTAACCCGCCCCCCAACGGCTTCAAATCCAACTATCCCAACAGCCCCTCGTCAAAGTACAAAGGCTACCCCATGAACCTCGCCTACTCGGCCGAGAACAACAACCCTCCTCCACCCCTGACCCAATCCACCACCACGACCGTCACCGTCACGCCGCCCTCTACCCCAACCTCCCCCACCGACCCCCCCTCCTCCTCCTTAACAACAACAACACCAACCGAACCCCCCTCCTCCTCCTCGACAACCAGCATGCCCAACACCACAAGCCCCTTCGGTCCCATCGACACGGGCGACGGCGCCTTCCTGCCCTTCCCGCAGCCCTACCCGCGCGTGGTCAAGGTCGAGGAGCGGCGGGTGTCGACGGCGGGGGCGCCGCGCGCGCAGTGCACGCAGGTGGAGATTCAGGGGCCCGGGGAGGAGGCCAAGGTGCTGCGGGACGGGGAGGGGAGGCCGGTGGTGGTGGATATCGAGGAGACGGAGCCGTTTCGGCCGGGGAGCGGGGGGGCGGGGTCCGGGGG